>RJWM01001621.1:5000-47500 GCA_004363535.1 Dasyprocta punctata | reverse complement strand
TAATGGTTATTGTCAGGCAAGGAAAAGAGGGTCATTTCTAGAGGGATTTTTGAGCTCAGTTATGCTTTGGTACTTCCTCCATTAAATCACCTGCTTGAATTTTCTGGCTTGGGAATATCTGGATTGGATTTCTATTTTAATTAGCATTAAATTGTTTATAGATTCCATTGTTCCGCAGTGAAATAAAACTAAAACATTAAGGTGGAATCACAACTTTGATGCTCTTTTCCTTCATATTTCCTAGGAAGGCCTATTAGCTGAGCCGCCTGCTTAACCTTTTCATGCTTTCCAGCCTCTCATTTCTGGGTTTGCTTTTGTTGTTCACCCACCACACTGCTGCAGCAGTCGGCAGTTTCCTTAGATGATAGACATTTTTCTCTTTCTACGTCCATTGTGCCTTTCTGAAATTCTGCACCAACAAGAGCAAGGATTTGTCTTTTGTTTTTAAAGGGAAAAAGTCAAGAGTCAAGTATGTTGCTGCAGATTTTACTGTTTTTATTTTCTCTGCAAAATACAACGCAGGGTTTCCCTGGCTCTTGATCACGACGCATTCTGCAGGAAAAGAGCCAAGTGGGATCCCGGCAAGCTGCGGTCCCAGGGCTGTGTCCTGTCCTGCATGCGGCTCCCAGCAGGGCCAGTGGGGCCGTCTCCTTATCGAATCTGATGTGCCTCTCCAGATTAGACATGTAACGTGTCTGCGTCAGCTTGCTGGCTACAATTTTAAAAGGTGTGCTCCACAGCTCCTTTCTGGAGAAAATTAGTATATGGTAAATATAGGTCAGGTGCTTCCACGCGTGTAGATTTCCCTCTGAAGCTGGCTGAAGGCTTGGACAGACAGGGGAGAGTAATGGTCAGTGGCTGGACTGAGTTTTAGAAAATTTGGTTGTAAAAAATATCCTCAGTTTTTAGTTAAAAGTAAAGTGCATCTTCAGCAAGATCATATGATGAAATAAATTAAATCAGCAGTGAAGGTCAGTACACACTCTGACTTGGGAATGTGAACTTTTCAGAAACCTGTATTTATTACATTTTACTATTTTTAAAAGCCAGCTGCAAGATTCATAGCAAGAAATGGTGTGACATACCAATGAACGCCGTGCCGAAGTGAAGGCTCTTTTCAAAGTGGTTCATAAGCCTTATTGGCGAGTCATCCCTGGGCCTGTGTCATTGTTACAGCTCAGCTTTAAAATATATGGATTTAAAACGCAAGTATTGTGACTAATATTTATTTCAAGTACAGAACGTGTCACAGCAGTGGGGCATCCTATTATTAATGCAGTAAACTGTGTAATACTCTATAAGAGCCTGCCCTGCTTCAGTTCTTAGCTACATGAAAATAACAGTAAAACATGTCTCTTTTTTCCTGCTATGTTTTATTATTACCTGGGAAGGTAGTGGCATCGCGAAAAGCCAAATATGGACAAATAATATGACCATAAACAATATCTTAGCATTACTATGCTGGGCATAAATTTTGAACAGCCCCCAAACTTTGAGAATATCCATTTGTGTGTGCGTAGGTGTACACATAGACTAGGATGTATAGTTCACACACGTGCACACACACACACACACACACACATATATATAGTTTAAAATTTTTTAAAGTTGAGAATATTCCATAACTCCAGAGAGTAGTGGGAAATAAGTATTCTAATAAATATTCTAAGTCAGCCAGGGAATAGTTCATACCATCAGTGCACAGTGCATTCTGTATGAAACACCAGTGCTATCTATGAAACAAGCGCCCTGGGCACTGAAGAGGCCGGCTTGTCGCTGGTCTGCGACTTGTGTCGTTGTGTGAGGGGGAGGGTGCTACCTTGCACTGCGCTTCATTTTTGTCGCAGAAAATTCACCTTTCTTTTACTCCCCAGGTATGGAGCCTGCATTACTTGTCACCTTGCAATCATGTTAAGAATCTGTTTTAGCAAAAGGAAGCACAAAGGAACTCATACCTAGGCGAAGGGGAACCACACAGAGGTCACTTGTGAGTTTGTCCTTTGCTCCCACTTTTCATTAACTGCAAAAGTCCGTGGCTAGTGTCTTGCAAGCTCTCGAGAAGGACTAGGAACTGAGGAGTTCACAAAGGGTGCCGGATTCCCCTGTCTTCTTGTCTCCTCTGCGTCCTGTGCTGGCTCCCAGGAAGCTGGGTAATGGCACATGATGGTCCAGGGCCTGGCCCTCTGGAAGCTCAGGTTCAAGGCTGTGACGTCCAGCCTGCTGTTAGAGATCTGGAGGAACAGAGGTTTTTGTCCCTCCTTCCTCAGCCTGAGAGGTTCAAGGTGAGAGTTAACTGCCTATTCTAGGTATGCTGTGTTTAAACCCAGTTCTCAAAGACTCCCCCGCCTCCCTATTTTTATTTTTATTTTTGTAGAAACAACTGTGTACATGGTAACCTAATCCCAAGGTTCTCCAGCAGTTTGGTGAAAGTAGGATCTTGTTGTGCTGTTTGGCTAAATTTCTGGGAGTAACTGGCTGAAGGCATTAGACTACAGAGAGTCTGGCTTATTCTCAAAGGGGTTTTGCAAATTAATCACCCTGTGAGCTAAATTTGTTTATAGACATATTTGGAATGGAGGAGCCCCACAGGGGATGCATTTTCTTCATTTGTTCTGCGCAGCACCTGCTCAGAGTATTATGTAGCAGAGTGCTGCTACTCCCCAGTGCTGCAGTACCTGCTACCTCGTGATGGGGCGAGGGACACGACGAGGGGGATGGCACCCTGGCTCCCCGCCCTTCCTCCGGTGAACCCAGGGCTCACAGTTAGCTCTGTAGGAGTGGAGGTGGTCACAGGGATTTAGGGAGCCATGGACATTATGTGCATATATAAATTCGTCTGTTTCTATAGTAATCACTTCTTTAAAAATAATTTAGTAGTTTAATACAAAAGGGGTAGATGGGTTTTTATGTGCTCATAGAGGGGAGATTTTTTTAGTTTCACACATGTTCACTTTTAATGGATAATAATTACATCTTCATATTTTGATATCGGGCTGGTTATGGGGCCTAATTCTGTAGGCAGCCTGCTCACTGGCTTGCTCGTAACTGTGATTGTAGCAGGAGGCAGTCGCAGCCCAGAGGCCCCTTCTGTTTTTAAGGCGAGCTGACACTTAGGAGGGTCCTTCAGTTCCATTTTGACACACACACTTGCTTTCCTGGCTTTTCTTCTGCAGGCCCTGGAATCGCATATACATATGGTGTTGTGGTTGGGTCTTTATTGAAAGGCAGATTCCTTTAAAGAGAAAATTGTCTCCCCTTCCCCACCCCCCGACCCTCTTTCTAAATGTCCTTTTCCCACCTCCTCACTCAGTTTGCGGTTTGTAGGCCTGATTCTCCGCAGCACTGGCCCTGCGTGTGCAGGGAAGGCAGTAAAAATGAGCACTAATCAATCTTTCCGTGAGAAGCAATGGGCATTAGAAGGCCACTATCCTGTGACTAAACACACCCCCTTTATGGAGTGTTGGTACTAATAAAGGGCAGCTTATTACTGAGGCAGAGACCAAAGCCTGGATGAGGTCAACCATGACTGACAGTCATCAGTCATTCTTAATGATACTTTTTCCCGTGCTTTCGAAGGGGTTCTGAGCAGAGTGCAAATCATTCGGGGTCATCCATAGTTCATGTGCCCACAGATGGCAAAGGTTTTGAAAGACTTCGGTTTAAACTTCTTAAAAA
The DNA here is from genome assembly GCA_004363535.1 of Dasyprocta punctata. Taxonomy (NCBI): domain Eukaryota; kingdom Metazoa; phylum Chordata; class Mammalia; order Rodentia; family Dasyproctidae; genus Dasyprocta; species Dasyprocta punctata. Next base: position 43,825 of record RJWM01001621.1, on the reverse strand, counting down.
AAAAAGAAAAAAGTAAAAAAAAAAAAAAATTCTCACTTTTCTTTTTTAAAGGAAGGGAAAATACCCCAAAACAAAACATAGGTTTTTCTCGTTGGAACGTTTTCATGTTCTTTCAACCTAATAGATGTTTTACACACTACGGTGCTTGTGCATTATTAAAAGAGACATAAATTTATGTTTTATGACGTCTGTCTTCTTTAATTATTACCTTTGATGTCTATTGGTGACTAAAGAGAGCTTAGCAGGATTTCTTTCTCTTCTTAAATTTCGCATCGTGGAACCCAGCTAGTCCCTGACAGATGTCTGTTCCTCACCTTCAGGATTATTTTATAAATCCCTTTCTGATGAGCGGAAGTGTCAAATCAAGGACAGGTCATAAAGTAAAAGTATAAACCTTTTAAAGAGAGACCTTGGTAATATATAAACATTCTGCACACTATCTGAATTTTTTATGGACTAAAGAAAAATTATATTTCAGCTGGAGGAAGGGAGAAGTTTAAACATCAGCCCGTGTTTTAATGTATGATTTTTTCCCTCTCATGCTCTTATTTATAGCCATCTAAGAAACCATTGGCTTTACTGGCTATTTTAAACATTTTGACTAGATTTGGAGCCTGTCTCTTAATTGTGAACGTTTACATTTGAAAGATTGACTTCGTATTGATTCTTGTGAGGGGTCGGGGGAGAGGTGCTGGATCTGGGGTACAGGCTTGGGTCTCTTTAATCACTGTTTTTTTCGCCTTTCACTAGGCCTCAGTTTCCTTAACTATAGCTGAAGGGTTTATATCACCAGTGAATTCAAAAAGTGTTACTATTCCACAATTCAGTGATTCATTGAACCCACCCAGAGGCACCCAGAGTTCAAGAAAGTTAGTGATCCAAAGCAACAGCTGTCCCCCCCACCTTTTTTTTTTTCTTTTTAGAAAATCTAATTATGCTTAGAGAATTTTCTTTTGGTAAAATTTGAGTTTTACTTACAAAATTGGAAGTGAAGTAAAATCAACTTTTGGGCCCTTCTTCTGCCATGGTCGTGTTGAGAGACATAAAGAAATGTGTCCACGCACACTGGGGGAGTGCATGGGTGCGCATGTGGGTGTGGCAGGCGCACTGGCCAGGGGAGATGTTTTATGGATGCATCTTTGTCCTCAGTTATGGGCCAGAAGACTGAAAATGTACCTGGAGCTCTTTACAGAAAGATGAAATGTTTTAAATTTATCCAGCATCTCTTAAAGATCTGCTGTGTGCAAACCAAGCCTGGTGCTAACCGAGTGACACCTTGGTGTTCCCAGGAATGGTGGATATGGCTTTTAGGAGTTCCTTCTGTCGGTGTGCATGTGTGTGCACTTTGACGCTGCTTTCTCCTGACCCAGAGTTGGCTGTGCTCTTGTCCCACAACCTCTGCATGCATCAGAAGGTGCCATATGATCACACCTGGTCTTTTAGGACCCCGGGGTGCACACAGCGCTGGTGAGCACAGCCAAGCGTCTGTGGTGTTCTGGCCTGCAGGGGCGAGGCTTTGTAACGAGAGCTGTGAGTTAAAGCGCATGCGTGAGGCCATAGCCTAGAACACTAAACTGAAGACTTCCCTGGTGGTGCGTTTCACTTAATGTTTATCACGAAGAACAACCATACCTAAAGGCCAAACATTTTTTGGGAATAAGTTTTCCTTTTTTTTAAAAAAATTTTTTGGACGGTTTAGAACTCAGCCAATGAGAACTACTTGGTTGGGAGGCAAGTTTGCCTTTATCTATGTGAATGTCAAATGCTAGTTTGTTTGGTAAAATGTAAAATTTGAAATATGATCAGCTAAATAATTAGTTTGGAAATTAATCCTATCTCTAGGAAAATCCCCTTAGCAGGGATCAGATTTAAAAGATGTAACTCAATAGGTCAGGGGACAAAATTGGCAACTTATTTTCAAGGCGAAGACCTATCTACCAGTATAAACATATCTGAAGTGTACAAAAGTCTTAAATATTTAGAACAAGTACATCCTGATAGGGAAAGTATCTGGACGCAGCTGTTTGGTTTAGTTTTGCTTCTGTGGTCTGTAGGTACTCTGTGCCTGTGTGAAATGGGTCTCAGGGCACTGTTTCTAGAACCTTCCATGTCTTCCCAGTGGCAAGCCCACTAAGTCCTTCATTCCTTCCTGATTACTCTGTGGAAGGCATCTATCAGCCACTGCCTTATCTGTTTGTAAGGCAGCTCAGGCCCCAGATTTAAGTCATGGGTTCTGGCTACAAGTTAGAGTGTGATTAATAATTGACTAATGTAGCTTTTATTTATCACAGGCTAGCACATTTCGCCATTACTGAGTTAATTTATGTTAAGTGTAAGCTGTCGTTCAATCTGTTTTTCAACTTTTTTTTTTTTTTTAATCCTAAGTCTATCTTTCACTTTTTGAGAAACAAAATCCTTACACAGGGCACAGACTCAGTCGGTGCCAAAAAGTTGATTTCCTTTTCAGTGGAGCCATGCATCACCAGCCCGCCCAGCTGCACTGTCAGCCTCTGACAGAATGACATGTGTCATTTATCAAAGGGGCCAGGCTGGGCCTTGGGAAACGCGGCCCACAAAGCCTGAGAGAGTTCATTTTGCAGTCCCCTCCTACCCTCGAGAGCCCTTGCCAGGAAGCCTGTGCGTCTGTCTCCACAGCCTTACTGTAAGGCCTTCAGCGCCACCGAATTAACCCTCCCCACCTCAGCCCACTGCCGCGCGCCTGGCTGCCCCGGAAGGTTCTGGGACCCAAGCGAGCGGTTGTTCCCACGTTGCTGTGCGGCGCACCCCACAGAGTCCGGCTGTTCCCGCCCCAAGTGCGGGCCTGGCCTCTTCCTGCTCCCCACTTTTTAGCAGCCTTGAAGAATTAAAGCCCTGGGTGTCCCTCAGACAGTCAAGGTCAGAGACATAAAGAACCAGCTGGAAAGCAGGTCCCCACTCCTGGGGCAAGAGTTGGTCCTGTATTTATTTTGAGCCTGCCTAAGAAGTGTTTTACTCCAGGCTATTTTTGAAACCACCAACTAAAGCCCAATAGATGTTTCTTCCTTCTCTCAGTTGCTTAGAATTTGTAACCTCCTTCCCTGCCTGCAGAAAGACAGCGGCGAGGTTCTGGTGCAAAACTTGCTAAAAAGGAGACTTTTGAGGAGGAGAGAGAGAGGGCTGCCTTGACCCCAGATTGTTTACTTTTTATGTGAGTCCTGAAACCACCAGAAAAATCACCAACAAGTGAAAACAAAACAAAACAACAAAAACCAGCCTGAGGAGAGGACACTGTTAAAACATAAAAACATTTGGCTAGAATAACCGTCTTTTCCCCCCGTCTTGACGAGCAGGGGTTTGCATTTTGATGGTGTGTGAGAACGTGAGAAAAGTTGCTGTGTGTCTGCTGCTGCTCCTTTGTACTGCCTGCTCGTCCCTCTCCACTGAAGTTATTTACAGGATCAGATATCATTTAAAGAGATAGCAGAGGAGACTGTAGCCTCAGCCAGGAACTTTCCAGAAAGAAGTCCTATAAATTAGCCTTTGCGCAGGAGTGGCTGTTTCCTAGGCAGAGCTGGCCCTTTCATTTGTCTACATAAGGCTAATTTATTTTTGCAGCCAGATGTGGGCTGACAGCCATCACTCAGGGCCTCCTCCCCCTGCCGTTAGGAGGTCTGGGAGACAGTCACGTTTCCCATTTTACAGAATCCCCATCAACATTATTGAAGATGGATGTATCTTTAAAGCAAAGATTGATTGTGGATATCGGAGTTATGGTGTCATTTATCATGGTGAATATTATTTAGACTTGGGTTGTACAAGGCTGTAACTTGAGACACAGCCAGGGAGGGACAACCTGAAAACGCGGATCCATGAACTTTAATGGATGGATGCTTTTTTCAAAGCTCGACTCACTATAGCATGATTTACTTTTCTTACGGAAAGGAAACAAGCATTTCAGTCTTAAAGGGACAGTGAACTGGCTGTCCTGTCCAAGTGGGCTCCCCCGGGGAGGCGGGGGATGGCCAGAGCCAGGAAAAACCGCTGAGAAAGCGTGCGTGGCAGAAGGGAGTGTGGCCCCACAACTGTGTAAGGAGGACTGCTCCCCAGTTGACCTCCTCCTCTGTCCCCACGGTGCTGGGACAAGGGCTGCGTTGGAGATGGAGGACTGTTCAGAGCTTACTGATGTGGGGAGACGGTGAATGTGCCGTTTGTTCAAAGCCTGCTGCCCTCTCTAAGAGCTGCAGAAAGTGGCTATTTATACTCAGGAGACAAATGAAGCCTAAACTCTTCGGTGTCAGGAGCATGGTGCTTTGGGGAGATGCACAGTTATCTCTGTATGCCTAGAGGTAGCAGCATATGCAATATTAGCAGTCTGTCGACCTAATTAATACCAGTCTTTTTTACTTTGTGTCAGTATGGCATAGCTATTGACACTGCTCAGCCGAGAGGTCCCAGGGAGCTTGTCGTACCTGGCCAGAGCATCAGAAGTGGAGCTCTGATTAGGCCTCCCATTAGGCAGAGTTGGCCTGGACCGGACTGTCCAGCGAGTTGGTTCCTTCTTCTTGGGAACAGATCCCAGGAGTTCATGCACAAATGCATGCCCCAGGAGCAAGAGGTGACTCTTCTCATTTCTAATGAGTGTTCTGTGTACCTGACACCTGAGGCCAGCCCTTAGCTGCTTAGGTCATAGCCCTGTGATCTCCAGCTCATCTTGTTTGTCGTTAATGTTACGTTGTCTCTTTCTGTCTCAGGGGTTGAATGCTTGGGTAGATGGTAAGCTGTCAAAGTATGTGCAGGGTGGGCTCCCCTCAGATCACACGACACAGGTGTTGTGAGTACACAGAAGCTTCCAGGCTTGGCCTGATGAGTGGTGCTTCCAGTGGTGGTGTTCTTAGGAGTGTAGGTTCATGGCGTGCTGCCGGGGAGGTCACCGGTGGTCTGAGAGCCATGTGGCCATGGTGGCTCTGACGTTCACAGTTGAGTTGGATGACATCTTGCAAGTTCCATTTGGTTTCTTTGATTTAGAAAGGTCTTTGGAATTGTACTGTCTCTTGAACAAAAAGTCATTCTTTCTTTCCAACACTGGACACGTCTCAGCCTTGGGAGGGTGTCCGGGGTACTACCGGGAGCTAGTTTCTAGTGTAAGGGGAGACATCACGCATACTATGCAACAGCACCCATGGGAACATGTGTCTCTGTTTGCACCATCATTCCCTGAATTGTGTCCCATGGATGCTAAGCTCTGGAAGGGCAGGACTATCCTTCTACCATCTGGGCTGAGCTAGGGCTGGCACACAGTCTGAACCCCTTGTGCTGGTCCAGTGGGAATACCCTGGCCCCACCACCTGAGGAGGTAAGCGTACCATCTGTTCTACTGAGGAGGCCCAGGATGCTGGTAATATTGGTAAGAAAGAAGACAGGAACCTTTGTAATATTTCAAACCCTAACCCATGTCAGGTGGGGGACTGGTTTTCCCAGGAGCAGTGATACCAGTCTAACCTGACAAGAAAACGCAAAACAAAATCCATTGTAACAAAGAGAGAGGGAAAAGGAAAGATGGCGAAAGAATCGCTGGCACCTGGCTTTGCATGCGAGGTGAAGAGCAGTAAAGGAACATCTGGAAAAATACAGGGCTCTGTTCCATTGTTACACTGCTGCTCTTAGGCGGACGCTTGGGGTGGCGGGGTTGGGTGTTTCATAGGGTGAATACCAAGAGCACTGTTCAGTTTTTCTACAGTTTATAGGTCTGTGTTTACCTGTAAGTCAAAAGCACACTTGTATTCCTTTTAGGGTCATATGAAATCTCTACAAACAGGAAATAGTTTATCAAATTCAAGTGAGTCAGGGTGTCTGTAACATCAGCTGAGGTCAAATCATTACATTAAATACAGTAACCATTATTAATGTATGGGGCCCTCTGCCATCTTTATGATGTAGGAGCACTGCTCTCTGATTAAATGCTGTTTGGGGATGGGGGACTCAGTGCTCCTCTGTCTTGGAGTGACTGGCAGACGTACAGGGGCTGAGGTCTCTGACAAGCTGCATATTCAGATGAGCATACCTTACTGAGACATATGAGAGGGGGAAACAAAATCAAAAGTGGCTCAACTTCGGCACCCACAACTCTGCATTCATAAGGAGGCCAAATTTATCATGGCGCATTATGGAGTGCAGCAAATGTCATGAAAACCATTGTTTTTTAATTTTTTTCTTGGAGAGTTTGAGCGAGATGATTTATGGTAGTTATTCATCTTAAGGGTCATCCATCAATTTTTAGTTGCTAGGCAATCAAACCAGCAGCTGTTTGCTTTGAATCAAGCTGAAAAGTTGTCAGTCACCACACGCAGGTATGACCTTAGTGGGTGCAAACATCATGCGTGTAAAATTAAAGAGACGTCGTCTTTCTCCCCTGACTCCCCTGACTTCCCTGTGATTTGTTGGTGCAGCGCTGGCCCTTCCTGGCTATGGCCAGGAAATGAGAACAAAGGAGTGCATGGAAAATTCCTTGACTGGAAACTTGAAAACATCCTTCACACACTGTATTTTACCCACATTCCATGCTTGTGCTATGCAGGATAGATTACTCAAGTAACTGCCTGCAATGGATGGGAGGTGAACTAATGGTGTTAGTATTCATAAACGCTACCAGAAACAACCCCATCTCTTTCCTGGTGGGAAAAAACCAAGCCTCGATGGTTGGCACTTGTTGAAGGCCAACCTGACAGCTTTTGGGGTTGGTGGTTGGTGGTTGGTGGCAGAGGGTAGAAACAGCTTACTGGGTGGAGCGGGCACCCTTGGGTGCCTGGCACACTGCTGGCAGGGTGGGTGCTTTGCTGGCATTGTGCCTCCTTCTGCTGAGGCCTCAGGTTTCTCCTTTGCAGTGGGACCATATGAGCCACAGGGCCCGCCAGTCCGGCTTGCTTTGTCTGTCTGCCCTCACAGTGGCACTGCATCAGCTTGTGTGTGTAGTACGACGGCCATTTGCACGATCGTGAGGTGCTGGTCCTCGCGCTCATGTAGAGCTGCTCTGCAGGTCCTTGTGTTGCCATCACTCTCCTTGGAGAGTGACATTTTTGACATTGAAGGAACTTTTCTAGATGCCTGTTCCATGCTAGCTGATGTTTAAACAGTATTTCCTGCCTGCTCCCTATACTTAGAGATATTCACAGTTTCGACATTTATCCCTGGCAAGCAAAAAGGTTCATGTGACATCTTAGCTTTAATAATTTAGGCCAGATTTCCATCATGAGTGAAACTTCCAACAAGGAAATTTTCTAATTTCTCAGATGGGTTTATGTGTATCTGCATAGGTAACTGAAACCAACAGAGTTGAAGTTTTGGGAACTGTGTATCATGCATTACTGTTTTATTTAATTCAAATGACCTGCAGCACAGTTTCTCTTACTCGCTTTTGCTGATGGACATTTAGATCATGGAGCTGTGAGATGCTTCATGTGTACTTTGGAAAGTCCAAAATTTGGGAATTTGGTTTGCCTTAGTGTTTCATGAAAATATTTTGTTTTTCATTTATTCATTCGATAAGTATTTCCAAGTGTCTGAAACATTTCCTTGTAGTAGATAGTCCTACACTTGAGAAAGTTTTCTGACCAAGGCTTCTGGTAAACTAAAGGAAGCTGACGAGGTCCCCATTTGCAAGTCAGGAAGGCCCTAAATCCCCTGTGTGAAATTCTCGAGGCCAGCCACGTGTCCGAATTCAGAATCTCCCCGATTTCTGGAAGGAAATTCAGTGCTTGTACCGTCTCTCTTGCAGCCTTCTCAGCCTAGTGGATCATGCCTTTCCTCACGCTGACTATCGCACTGTGCACTCTACTGGAGGAGAGGAAGGAGCAGCGGTGGCCGCACGTCTGCTCAGCTCTGGCTCTGCTGCCAGTGAGTTCTGGTCCGTGTGCAGGAACAAGGTTAAGGACGCGGCCTGGCCCGTGGACTCCTGGTGAAGCGATCGTGGCGCTGTGTTGCGCACAGGCCCGTTTCTGAGGCCGGGCTGCCCAGCCAGCCCTTGGCAGCGGGTTGGTCGCAGCCCTGCTCTTGACTGTAGCATTGCAGTTCTGGTGTTCTGGGCTGGTCTTCTGTGTAACGGTGCTGTGACAGTTCTCTTTGGAGTATTTCCTCCCCCACATCCACGTATAAAAGTGATTTGAGTTGTCTCCATTGCCACCTAAAGCCCACTCAATTATCTATCTAAAAAGATTAAGCTGTAGAAACATAGTTGCTCCCAATGTAGTCTCATGCTACTTGTTCAATCTTTTCTCACTTTGGGGGACTCCAGAATTAGCCTCATAGCATGCTTTACTTAGGAAAACACCTGTGAAGTCCCTAAGGCCATTCCACGTGTTTCTGTTGATTCTCATGGTGGGTTTGTCCACCCAGTCACTGTGCTGCAAGGGGCACCCGGCCCGTCACTCCAGCCCTGTGAGAAGTACGGTAAGGTGGTGGGTTCTGGGTAACCAGCCAGTCGTTAACGTTTGAGAAGCACAGATGTGTCAGGATCTGTTTTAGTTTTGGAGGTGTGGTGGATAGAGCCAGGAATCTGCAATGGCTGCTAGCATTTAGGGTTAAAGAATCCTACAAACAAGCTGCTTGCTTGTTGGTCAAGCAGTCTGTTTACCAGTGATCTTCCATTTTAGGGGCCTACTCTGAGGCTCCTTGCGTTTTCCATTTGGCAAGCCGATTCCATATCTGAGTCGCCGAGGCCACACTGTGGTCGTTGTTTTCTGCGGACTACCTGCGGGGCGCAGCTCACTCGTCTAGAAGACTTTTCCTCCTGCAGTTGGTTGGGAGGATTCATTACTCGATCTTTACAGTGCTTTTAAAAACACTTTTTTGGTGGCATGGAAGAGTGCAGAATTGTTTGCGCACATATCTACGTTCCCTTTGCTCTTAGAAGTGAAAGGTCACTCTGGGGGCTTCGTTCTCTTTCACATCCTATCCAGTATCATTTAGAACATGTCCGTTCTGTGAGGGTCCCTCACCACATGGACAGGGTTCTGGGGGAAACTTCCATGTGCCAGCAGCCAGCGAACACGACGGCTGGCAGCAGGGCTGGCTGTTGACACGGTAGCAGGGGCTCCGGGCCCGGTGGGGGCGGGGAACCTGCGGGGCCCTAACTCAGAATGGCAGGTGCTGGTTCCTCTGCGTGCTGCTCTTTAGACCTCCCTGCCTCCAATATCCAGCTCCTTTCTTTTTCTTGACATTTTTCTTTCCATCTATTCTTTTCTCCCTATCCCCTTGTATCAATTTTCAGCTGTAGAAGTGTTCCTCATAAAGTTTTCTTACAGTCTTAAAAGTTATTTTGCAGCGTCTTGTTCTCTTCTGAGGACAATTGCTTCAAAATCTAATAAGTCATAATAAATACAGTTCCGGAGAATGGGATGGTGGGGCAGTGCTGGGAATAATAACTGCTTTGCCAGGCTTTTTGCACGGTTATTTGGAAGATTTTTTCCCCATTAAATTTTGCATCTTTTGTATATGCGATGGCCTTTATTACTATGCTTTTATGCTGATTGGGTGGCTACGAAGTCAAATTAAGAAAATGCTGTGTAGTTCTTGATAGTTCCATTAACTTTTCTGTTAAATATGACATATTTGCACGCACGGCGTTTCTACAAACTTAGTTCAAAGTATCAGTAAAAATATTTTTTCCTCCTCACATTTGCTGTTCATAAAACACTCAAGGGAGAAATTGTTTCTGTGATATTTTAGATGGGTTTTACAATAAATTTTAGATATTGTGGTGTGCTGCAATACCTTTTATTTCATTTTCTCAGTAGCCCCAGAACATCAAAAGGTTTTATTTGTTAAACTGCTTTATCTGAGCAGTAATTATTAGTTTTTTTTTTTTTATTAATAAAGGTAGAGGTCCCAGCACTCCGTTTCCAGTGCTCCTGAGTTCAGAGTACCCCACACTGGTGTGGGGCCCTGTTTTACACGTATTAACTTGTGCACACTACAGTGAGGTTTTAATCAGCACAGCCTTCCTGAGCATAAATCAAGCTGCCTTAAATCCTCCTCCGAACTAGCTGGGGGATGTAAATAAGAAATAAATATTGACATTAAACATGTAATCCCTATGGCTTCTTGGCATGCTGTGGTGAGTCCGCCACGCTCAGTGTTACCTTTCCGGAATGCGGTGCTCGGAGACTCGCGTGAAGAGCACTGGCGCGGCTCGCTGGCCCTGTACTTTCAGACAGGTCGCATCTACTTTTAAATACTACATGTATTACATTTCTCAACTGTGAATCAGGGCTATCACAACAGCCATGGATACCTACTTTAGAGAGTTCATTTGCTGCCTTCTCCAGTTGTTTCACTCATTGGTTTATTTATTCAATAAATACTCGTTTTGAGTACTTTTTGTTTCCAGACAGTTCTAGGAAAAAGAAAAATAACTAAGAGGGTCCTTGAGGTAATGGATCTCACAGATGCCGAGAGCATTTTGAAGACTAAAGTGGTTATCAATATTAACTTTATATAAGATATTTTATTATGCATCTTGTGGATGTAAAATTTCATTGAGTAATGAAATAAATGCTATCAGGATTCAATATGGGAATCAAAAAATCCATTTTCCAATTTATCTCACCTGTCTTTTTTTCTTTGCCTCCACATAATTCAGCAGCAACCAGCCTGTTGCTGGTACCACAGGCAGCGGGGACGTCCAGCCTTTCCCACGGCCTGGCCAAATGCTGGTGTCTCTCACTGTCAGCTCTTATTTTCAGGTGGGAAGACCAACTTGTGCTATGGTCTTGACTTTGTCTGCACTCTTCAGGGCCCACTCTGCGTCCACATCTGTACCTAGGCGGGAAGTGCAGTGCGGAGCCCGGTGACCTGTGCTCCTCCCGCCCCATCCCTGTTCACACCGAAGGTGTGGCCCCCTCCCCCTGCCCTCCTGGAGTTATGAAGTCGACAGGGTTCTGGGTTACGGCTTCCTGTCTCTTACAGACATGCCGCTTCATGGTGGTGGCTTCCTCGTGCCTCCTGTTTGGAAAGCGAGACAGAAAGCCTGCTGTCTGGGGTCAGCAGTTTTTCAATAAGGTCTTCAATGTTGCTTTTGCACCTTGGGATTGTTGGAGTACTGAAAAAACATGTTTAAGGAATGAATTGGGTTTTTCAGTTACTAAATATTACATGTAGCACTCTTCTGCTGTGTTCCGTATTTTGCCATTGCAAAGTGCAAAGTGCCAATAGCCAATTGTAACGGCAAAAGCAATGCAAACTCCATGGGAAGTGGGCTTCTGTCAGTCTGTTGCAGTGCGTGCAGAGCCTGCAGCACTAGGCAGTAGCACCTGCTGAACAGTAGTAGGTACTCAGTAAATATTTGCGGAGGGGTTGAACTGACTAGATGCCCGAGACAGTTCAGTCCCATTATATTGTTTTATTTTTGTAGTGATCCTATTATTATCTTTTTTTTTCTAGTAGACTGAGCCTTACAGAATTTAAGGTTTCATAGATTAGTGCATAAGGCCATTTCAATTAAGATAGACACAGTCATATAAGTTAAGGCCAGGAGGTCTAACTTCATGATGTCTGGATCCCTCTGTTGACTGTGAATGTTGTGATTTCTGTGTCGTCTCCTCGGACTCTTCCTTGAGTTGTGGTTGTTATGGTGCAGAGAACAGAAGTGGAATGGGAGGCGGGAGGCCTGGATGGCTCCTGGCCCTTTTGCTAACTGTCTGTAGGGTGGCTGTGAGTTCCTGGGGGACACTCAGTGAGAAGATCCCAAGATCTCTTCTTGTTTGAATAGTGCACATCAGAGTGGTTCTGGAAGCTCAACCATGCATCTGTCTGTTGATCTTAGGTGTGAAGTAAAACTAAAACATACCCTTCACATGCATGCACATATATGTGTATACATGTACACATAGGTTCATACGTTTTGTTGCTCTTTGATTTCTTTGGTGACTCCAGTGTTATTTTGTAGGAGAGACTGAGTATACTCCATGACACTGAGCTCCAAAGTTTGGAGTTTATTTTCAGTGGTCTTGAGAATGTTGAACCTAGGGCCTTGTGCATGGTAGGAAAGTACTATACCAGTGAGCTGCATTCCCAGCCATTATATATTTTTATTTTGAGACAAGATCTCCTTAAATGGTTTAGTCTGGCATTGACCATGTTAGCCTCCTGCCTCAGCCTCCTGGGTAGCTGGGATTGTGGGTTCATGCCACTGTGCCTGGCTAGTGTTTTAGGAACACTTCTCACTTCACCCTGTGTCTTACTTTGGAACTTAGCCCAGCCTTCTTTAGCTGGCTGAGACTTTGCTGTTGACTCTTTTAAGCTAGCTTGGTGAGGGCCATCCTCTGTGGTTCATGAGGGAAAGTGGCATTTCACATAGGCGTCAAGATGTGACTGTGCGGGGGTGAATCTCCCAGACACCAGTCACTGCTGGGCACAGCTGTTGCGTGTCGTGGCGCTTCCACCGGTGCAGTATGGACCCTGAGTGGCGCTGACATAGGCAGCTCCTGTGGCTGCCTGTGTGGGGTCCATCGAAGCCCTAGGGTTGCTGAGAGTTGACACACTGGGACATGAAATCAGTGTCCTAGGAGAAAAGTCTATGTAGGTAATAGTTTGATTTGTTTTCTGTGCAGAAGTAGTGAATTCCTAGAGTGAGACTAAGCTGCTTCTCAGGAGCAGGGGCTTGGCTTTGCGTGCATGAAGCGTGGGTGACGCCGCAGGCTTCCCTGTCTGGGATGAGGACTGGATGGCCGGTGCGTTTCCACAGTGCAAGGGGCGGGCCTGGGGCTGTCAGCTGGGGGAGGGTTAAGAGAAACAGCACAAAATTTAATATGAGGGAGAGTAGTCTGAGAAAGGGACTCACAATAAACAACAAATTTTAGAAGGCTAAAAACGTAATTATGTGCTTACAATCTGGGAGGCTGAAGTTTAGAGGAATTCTGGTTCGGGCTCAGCCTGGGCAACTTAGTGAAACACTGTCTCAAAATAAGAAAGAGGGCAGGGGATGTAGCTCAGTGCGAAGGCCCTGGGTGCAATCCTGAGAACCACAAGCAAAACAAAATGAAAGCTGAAACATATGACAAAATTCAGCAGATAACAGCATTATTAAGTGGTTGTCCGACACGTTTCCCTTTATGTCTCAGCTGTGTAGAAAGAGAATCTAGTCCTTCCTCTAGCACAGATAATGGGAAGTCGTCTCCCATTTCTGGTGGTTGGGGTCAGTTTGCTACATAGGAGGCGTCACACCAGCCCGCTTTCCCTGTGTCTGACCTCCACCGGGTCGCAGCACCAGCTGTGCTCGGGGGAGCACCGAGGAGGGGTGAAGGTTGGGGAGGCAGCTGCTTCCCCAGCCCCAGGATGTCACTGGGCTGCTGCAAAGTTTAGACCTCATGGATCTCAACTGGCGGATGCTGGGGCTATGGAGAGGGCCACCAAGCAAGGGGCACTGAGGCGGCTTTGCCCTTAGTAAGTCCACCTACGTTTAGGAGCCTGTCCCCTGAGATAATGCTTTTCATCATGTGAGTAGTTGATGTTTCTGTGTTTACTTTTTACATTCAGATTTCAAAGGCACCTCTAAGCACCTTTAAAACATCTAAAAATTTGCTTTTTGCCTTTTCTTGGGAAAAGTGGTTGTAGAATGATTCCATTATGGAAGGATATGAACATCTTGATCATGCGTTTGGTTTAATTTGCAAATTTAGATTATCCTTTTAAACCATTGGTTATGAAAGAAAAGTTCTTATTTTTTGACATACCCTTTTGAGAGAGATTAAAGTCCTCGCTCTTTTTTCCCCTTTTTCCTGGGTTTTAAGTCCCTCCTTCCCTGCGTAGTATGCACTCAGGTCTGCTGGAAAGAGCAGACACAGAGCAGTTGGCGTAAGGAGCTGTGCTGAAGCCCGTGCCCAGTGGCACGCCCCCTGCCCAGAGAAAACTGCCTTTCCTGACAGTGCTCCAGTGTGGCAGGGCCATTGGTTTCCCCGGTTTCCTTTGTCACGTGTTATGAATATGGGAAAAATAGGATTAAAGTGTTTAACACCCCTCTCCTTGGACCCAGTGGTAGAATTTATCCTTCAAAGATAAATGGTGAACTTTTGACCTTAAGAAATATAAATACCCTCGGAGAATCTAACATTTAAAAAAGTAAATTGTGGTTTTGCCAAGCAAATCTAAACTTGTTTTACTACTGTCTCAAGTATGGAATTTTATTTTTAAAAACTGCCCTCACTGTTTCTTATGTACGGTTTTAGATGTGTCACTTTCTCCCTGAAAGTGATGTTTCTGTAAATTTCAAGGACAGTAAGTGAGTTTTTAAAGGGAAAAAGAAAAAAAAAGTTTCCTACTTTGTTTTGGCTAAACTTGGAATTTTTGTGAGATATTTAGATAAGCTGAGTAGCCCAATGTTCTCATAAAACATCACGGTTCAGGAAATGGTTAGGTTTTGTGAGTGTCTAAAGGCCTTGGTCGCTGGTGCGCTGCGGCCCACCTGCAGGAGCCGCTCAGGCCGAGAGCAGTGCTGTGCAGCCATCTCAGCGTCTGCGCGTCTCTCACCTAGCCCTGGGTGATCAGCCGCACGGTTTCCTATGTAAATTGCAGACATCATCTGGGCTGGTCCGGCCTCCCTGCTGGGTGCTCTGAAGCCCATCTGGTACTTCTGCCTGCCCGGGGGTGGTCCCCAGTGCTGGGGTCGTACTGTGCGTGGACATGCCGTGTGTCATCACTGTCTTCTCCTTTCCCCTACTGTCCTCCAACAGAAGAGCATTGCACAGGGTTGTAACTATTACAGACCTACTCAGTGTTGATCTGAGCTCAGTAGCTTTTAACATTTAGTCAAATCTGATATTTAGGTCATCGCGTTGGGGATGTGGCTCACTTAGGGAATGTTTTAAGTTTTCAGTGGGTGTTCTGGTGTCAGAAGACAGTAGCTCTTCCTAGTCCCCAGACGGAAGCTTTGTCATGTGCCCTGTCTGTGGATGGCTCCTGAATCCTTCTCCAACCAGCATCAATAGACATTGATTGAGCATGGGAAGGCAGTCACAGACAAACCATATCCCCACAGAAGTGGGCCAGCTCCCTGGGATGCACTTTGAGAGCTCTGGAAGGGAGCACACCTGGAGTAGAGGCGCTGTCCCTTCCTGCCCCAGTCCCAGGCAGTCCCCTGTGAAGCTTCAGGATATGCAATGGGATTAGCCAGCCAAGGTCAGCTCCACCACCAACTCAGGGACCAGTCACTGCCTTGCTTCTGGGGGAATAAAGCTGACGTGGAGGAGACCCCAGTGGAATAGTATACTGTTATTTCACTTTGTTTATGGTTCTCATAGTTAAGTTTTTTATTTCTTCATTATTCAAATATGAAGCTTACAATAAGTAGATAAACATAAAATCAGAGGGGAGTTCAGGAGTTAAACCAGTAGTTAAACAATAGAAATGTTTTCTTTCCCATTCTGGAGGCTAGAAGTCTGAGATCAGGTAGCTCCTGAGAATCCTTGGTGTTCTTTGGCTTGTAGCAGAATGCTCTGATCTCTGTCTCTGTGTTTACATGCCCACCTTCTTCTCTGTCCTCTTGTTATAAGGTCACCAATCATTGGATCTAGTATCTACCATCATCTAATCAACCACATTAACTAGTCATATCTGTAAAGACTCTATGTCCAAGTAAAGGAACATTGTAAGGTTCGGGGAGGACATGATACAACCCACGATAGACACCAAGAAGAAAATTGTATTTGGTTTTATTATTTGGGCAGCAGACTTTTTTTTCCCAGTCCAGAGGTACAGATTTAACCAACTCTGAGTCACAGATATACACAGGACATTTTGTACATAAACCAACTATTAAATTGACTTGATAACCAATTGTTACTGCTAACTGTCAATTATTGTTGGTAATAGCCGACAACAGTATCATCTTGACCACTTAGTAATTTTGAATTTGCTCACACTGAAGTAAGAATGGACTGATTCTAGGGTTGCAGCAGTGTCTCCTGGTCAACCACAAGGAGTCCTTTGACTTTACCAGGTAGGGCGAATCATCTGAGCATCCCCAAACTGCTTGTCCTTATGACCCTGGCAATATGGTGACTTAGCGAAACATCTTGAAGGAAATTGAGGTTAGTAAATGGGTGTATTATTTGTTATTTTGATTATGTTTTCCTAAAATTTGACAACTGTATAGTGAAATATTTCTCCTGTTTGACTTGGGTGGTAGTGCATCATTTTCAGACAAAATGGTCTCACAGAGCAAGGAAATTCCCCACATGGAGCCCAGCATTTATATAGCTACAGTTGGCAGAGTACCCTCCTCAGGCGTGGCGATGGAGGTGTGGGTGGCTCAGCAGTGAGCAACCTTGATGTCAGAGGGAAAGGATTGGGTGAAAGATGCTAATGCATTGAAGTTGAATTTTGTGGCCACATGCTTAGCTCTCCAACAGCTTACACTCATTAGTTTCAGGCAGTCTGTCCCTAATGTTCCTGGGTCCTGGGTCCTGAAACCCGCCTCCTTTCCTTGCCAGTCCTGGCTCCCTCTGCACCATGCAGGGCCGCACCACAGAACCATGTGTCACTTCCACCTTGCATGGGGACTCTGGTTCCTGCACGCAGTGGGGTTCCTGCAGACAGGCTTCGGGGTGCCCTGGAGATGTGGTGCAGCGAGTCCCAGGCGTAGAGTACCTGGGACAGGGCTAAGGGGTGAGCACCTTCCTTGGGGGTCCTGAGGTAAGTCTGGCTCGGTGCAGGCCTTACAGGTTTAGCTGGGTCAGCACATTCTCATTCTCCTGGGCTTTTGTGTCACCTTTGGGTTAGGCGGATCTTTCATGCAGTAATGTGGCTCTCTTGGCTTTAATTCTTCTACCAGGCGTTAGTGAGAGTCTGCCACATCTGAGATACTCTACTGGAGACTGAGAAATGCAGCAGTTCACAGGTGCCTGGGCTGGGGCCCCCCACCAACTCACACATGTGGTTGAGGAGGAAGGCGTTAGTCGTGTCCATCTCTTAATGAGGTGGGAGGGACAGATGTTCAGTGGGGTAGCAGATAACTTGTCGTGGGGAGTCAGAGCCCAGAAAAACGGGTGGAGATCAGGGGCCTCAGCAGAGCAGGCAGATTGCATGTTGTTCAGAGGATGAATAAAGTGTGGATTTGCCCTGCGCAGTGGTTGGAAAAGGCCCCTCGTCCCGCCGCGTTTGCAGCAGCACTCATTGGCGGACTTAGTAGG
The DNA here is from genome assembly GCA_004363535.1 of Dasyprocta punctata. Lineage (NCBI taxonomy): Eukaryota > Metazoa > Chordata > Mammalia > Rodentia > Dasyproctidae > Dasyprocta > Dasyprocta punctata. The sequence goes on along the minus strand of RJWM01001621.1, from coordinate 26,669 downwards.
AATAGCTGAGGAATGTCCGGGTGCGGAGAATGACAAACACCCCACCTTTTCACCTGGAACATAAATCTTTCAACTTAGCGACCCCGAATTAGCCTGCGAGTCCAAAAATTTTTTATGTACTTCATGTGCACACAGTGCTCCTTTGAGTTTAACTTGGATAGTTTTGCCTTTTTTCAGAATTATTAACAGGGTCGCGGCTCAGGCTTTTCAGCTATAACAGAACACGTGCCTTTCTGAAGGGGCAGGGCTTATGGAAAAAAATAGGGCCAGACCATTCAAAACCCGTGCAGCCTGATCACAGAGTAGAAATTAAATCATAAACGTGATGAATTTCTAGTGTAGTAAGCGTGGGTTCTGCATTAGAAAAAGGTGATGTAGCTCGTTGGAAAGGGATAAACAACTCCCAGCAGGAAGGAGCAAGCAGGGAAGGGAGTCAGAGGGCATGCAGCTAAATGGCCGAGCAGGTGTTCTGCCCTGGCTCCCTGGGCTTCCCTGCGCCCTAGTGGTTCGGGGGAGTGAACGTCAGCATCACCATTGGTGGCCCTCACACGGGGTGCAAACGTTTTAATGCTGGTGAAAACCCGTGTAAGCCAGTGTGAATGTCGTATTGGCCTGACTCTGTGCCTTGGTTGGCCGGTGAAGGACCAGCTGGCCCAACTACAAAGCCAGGAGTTGTAGCAGGTGGGTCCTGGTGCTTCCTTCGTGCGCCGTGCTGTCAGGTAGGAGTGCAGGTGTGGGCGGTCCCCCGAGTGGTGGTTTCCTTGGCCCAGCTGAGGTGTGATCCAGACCTTCACTTGTACTGGCGAGGAAGGCTTTGGGTGTCCACGAACGCTCAGCACTGTGTTGGGCCCTGTCTTCATACTCCCCAGAGAATGTATTTCCTTGTCGGTCTCACTGGTAGGCCTTGCAGACAGTGGTAACAGTTACAAAATGAGGTCTTAGTTTAGTAAGAGTTGGCTTAGATGGCTAAAAAAGCGAAGAATGTTTGACCTAATTCTTTTTAAAGATTTATAATCCAACCCTGAATACGTGAAGGTTCCTCTCTCACATCTCTGCCTTTGTCTCTGCCTCTGTCTCTTCGTCTTTCTCTTTGCCTCCAACCTTCCCACCCCCCAACACCATGGGAGAGAACTCTTTTAAAAGTTAATGAAGGAGTTTCAGTGGAACCCTATTAGATTTTCCTCCCATTAAATGCCTGCTGCAGACTTTTAATGGATGTTTTAACTAGGCATTGTTATCAAAAGGACTATTGCACAAATTAAAACCAGTCCTACAATCTGTGAAGAGAAACTGGATTTACTTTTTGCCTTTAGGTACAAAAGAGAAAAGGAGGAGGTGCATTCCATGTCGGTATTTTTAGATGATGCATTCAGGAAAATAGCCAGTGCTTCCTAAAGCTGTGGAAACAAACAATATGACTTGCTTTGCAGGTGTCCCTTCTTAAAGTGAAGGCTTTTCCAGGCATTTTTAAGGGTATGTTAGCATTGATGTGTAATTATTTATTGATATTTAAAATATGTCCTTAGTTCTTATGACAGTACATCATGTTCCCACTTGTAAATGGAAGGAACTGTAGCAGGAAAGGTCAGATCTCGGGGCTGTGGCCCACGACCTGTCTCCTACACTAACCACCAAGAATATAAAAATTTAAAACTGTTGGAGTTCAGATTTCTCATTTTGTTCGAACCTGTTTTAGTAAATTTCCCCCTTTTCCACTACAGCACTTGTTTATCTGAACTACAGATTTTATGTTTCAGGTCTGGGAATTCTTGTCTGCCGCGGACAGGTACTAGCGCAGAGGTGTGAGTATTCTTTTATTCCCTGTCCACAGCTTCATTATAGAGTAAATGCCACTTAATTTCTACCGCAAATTACTCATAACCGTGGCACTTAAAAGATACCAAGTTCGCTAATGGCTGTTCCTTTCATGTAACGTGACAGGAAAAAAAAAGTGGTGTTGTGTTTTACCACGTGCAGTTCTGATTGTCCCTGGTGCCCCGCCTTGGTCAGCCCCGTCCTCTGCCTGTCGAGGCCACGCGCGCCCTTCCCAGGCGCCCTTACCCAATGCGGGTGTTTCAGACTTCACTCCTCTGAACTGGACGTTTTAAAGGAAAGTCAGGCTCAGACTGTTTCTTACCTGGGCATTTCCTGTAAGAAACATCAGCCTCAGTTCTGTGGAAGGACTTGGCTAAGAGGCACGGACCGCACCGTCCAGCGCTGCGTCACTGCGGCGCTCAGAGACAGCGGACACGTTTGCATCCCACAGCAAGAGCGAGGGGGTCTGCAGCCCTCACGGTGTGCGAGTGTGTGTGCATCCTCGCCTCGGAAAACTGGGGTGACAGTGGGAGCCCATGCTCTCTGTGCGACCTCTGACGGTGTGTCCCTGGTTTCTGTGGGAGAAGGACTGAGGGGAGAGGAAGGGGGGAGGGAGAAAGGGAGAGAGAGATGCCTGCATAGTGTTGACCAAAGTGTACCCCCAGTGCAGAGCCCTTCAGCCCTCGATTGCCTGAGCTCAGAGCACGCAGTGACACTGAAATTTCTGATAGTGGGTTTAATTTTATTAGCTGTATTAGCCCAGACTCCTAAGCCATTTAGATCATACCCAAGTCATGGAGTTTAGAGTGGGTGAGGTTTTGGTTCTCAGTGTGTGGAGGGTAAGAAAGCCTATGGCCTTCTTTTTCTTTTAGGCACTAAGCTAGTTTAATTGAAGGAATAATTTGATTTGCTGCTGCTACAGCAGAATAGCTTGAGATGTGGCAAATTTTCTCTCCTTTCACCCAAACTCAAGAATTTAATGCCAGCAGGTGAGCTTCTGAAGGCTGCTATTAAGTATACAGAGACAATAACTGTCTTAAGAGCAGAATTTTGTCAATATTTTTTGCTGTGGGCCAAAGAACATTCACAATAATGGAGTACTAAAGCCCTGCTTGAGAATGTTGTGGAGTGTGGGGGAGTGGAGGATTTATTCTGCGTTGGAGCCGACTGTATTTTGGTGGTGCCTGTGACTCTGGATAATCTTTTTGCCCTAGCAAGTGAAGGCCCCCAAATATACTTTCCTATTCAGGGTTAGCGGGTGAAGACAATTCTATACAGGGCTTGTGAACTGGGAGCAACTCCCTGGGTTCATGGCTTCTTTTCAGTGGACACCCTGACCCACACCCTCCTGTCCACCTTCACCGCCTGCCAGGAACTGACCGCACAGTCAGGCGTGGTAGGGTTGCTGTCCCGCATGTGGGAAGGCCATGCTTGGGGTAGGAGGGGTGTGGGCGGGCAGCGCCCTCCGCCAGCCGCTGTACCTGGCTGGGGGTCCCTGCGCCTTTTCACAGCCAGTGGAATTCCTCTGCCCTTCCTTTTCAGTGTGCCATTTTGCCACTCTTTTGTAGAAAGTTGGTTAAATAGCAAATTGCACAACCCACAAAATGTAATGGCCTTGATGACTTAAAACAGATGTTAGTTCCAGTTGCCCAAATTGCCTTGTCCCTTAAGTTGTCTTTGAAAAGAATTACTCCCTGAAATTCGGTTTTGGAAAACATCTTTCTCCTCTATTTTTCTTGTGAGGACTGGCACCTGCGTTGTGAAAGCTGTTTCAGGAGAGCGGTTTTCTGATAGTGAGGTGTAACCATTGCTGCAATTTTGCTAATGTTCTCTGTATTTCATATAATTAGAAAGAAGCGGAGGAGCTGCCACACACGTGTGTGAGGCTGAACACACAGCCGTGGAGCACAGCTCTCGTCTGCTTTTGAAGTATGAAAATATCTAGGAGCTTAGCATTAAATGCACTTGTTGCTGTGTTTATCTGAGATGTTCACTTAACTGTTTTTACTTCCTGTTCTTTTTAGCAGAACAGGGTAATAGCAAAAGATTTTATTTATTCAGGGCCACAGTGCAGGCAAAGTGAAAGTAAATCCCAGGCTTCCGGTTGCATTTGGAAACCAGAGAAACAAGACGCTGTTTTCTAAAATGTAAAGAGAAAGGCAGTAGACAATTAAATGCTTTGAGGGAATTTGAAATGAGAGAAACAATCTCAGATTATTTTTTTGAGGGTGCATATGAAAAATACATGCCAGCTTATCAGAACACCGCAAACCCGCGCATCCGCTGGGCAGCCAGGGCTTTCAGCGTGCTCACCGCTGGCGTCAGAAGGATGGCTCCGTCACGGCATCAGTGCTTCCAGGGTCGCATTCGGCTTCCAGTGTAAAATTCCCACCTGGGTCTGACTTAAGAATTATGTTGGTTTTTAATGGAGACTTTTTCCTTTCAGAAGTGGCCTGTGATGAGGTCGCATGCGGGATGTGATAGAAGTGCATTAATCCTTAGTTTAGTCTAAAAAGCAGTAAATTTTGGTCCACATTCCTTTTATGCTCCTCTTCATGGATGTATTTCAAGCATTAATTTGAGATTGCTTAGGTACTCTTCTATCACTTTATATAATCCAAGGGTTATTTATTATTAGATGGAGTGAGTAATGATGAAGTCAGAAGCGTGAAGCTGAAAATATAAAGATATTTTTGTAAATACAGTGGACAGTTAATTGGCTCCCATTAGTAGAGGGTTAAAGTGAAGGAAAGTAGAAAAGCCATAGATTCAAAAATTTTTTTTCCTTGTTTGGAATTTATTTGTTACATATTATAAGGAGCTAATATTTTTTCTTAAACATGACACATTTACTTGCCTCCTTTTATTTTTCACGTCCACCATGCATCATGTATTTATCCAGCATGTCTAACTTTGTAAGTGAGAGCATCTGAGTGTGCTCTGTAGCATCTGTGTTCTGGACTGAGCCTTGGGCGACCAAAAGTGTAGCTTCTTTATAAACAGCGAAGAAGTATCCATAGAACCAAAGCTGCAGAAATCTGGTGTGTTAGTGAGCAAGCAGGGTCGCAGGCCAGCAGCCTCGGGCGAGCCCCTCGGGCTTTGGAGGTGCCTTGCCCTGGGCAGGAACCTGTGTGTCCATGGGAGTGAGGGGAAGAAGGGTTGGGGTGGGTGGTCCAATGGCTGTGGGGCTACCTGCTGGTGTGTTTCACTGTTTCGTGTGGGAGGCAGGCAGCGTGGCTGTCCTGGGCGCCCTCTGCCTGCTCCTGTTTCTGTCCAGGGTTACTGAAGGGCGAGGATGCAGCGTTTTAGCACTGCCCTTGCTTCCTGTTCCAGTCTGGCAGGCGTGCAGGTCCTGGCAGTGCCGTCTCTACACCGTCCTGCAGCGATATCCCCTTTGCTCTGTCGGTATTATGACCCGGGAAAGCCCAGAGTCATCCACCTGCAGTTCCCAGTCATCCAGGGAACGAGCTCACAGGGGTAGAGAAGGTTGGGAAGGTTGGGAAGCCTGAGTTCTTTGTCTTCCCAGGCGTGGACCTTGGGAAGCTAATGAATCCCGTCAGGGTCTCAGCTCCCCACGTCGGATCTCTCTGAGCAGATTTAGAAGCAGGTTGTGCCCTGCCCTGGGCTCTGCCTGGGCTCCACCCATCAGGAGGAATCACACCCTGCCTTTGCATACCCTATCCTCTCAGCACCCCAGCCCCAGCCCGAGACCTGGAAGGGCTGCTGTAGTGCAGAGTTTCCGGTCTTTCAGGAAAGGCTTTTCTGCCACTCTCGAGATCCTCTTTCCAGGGCTGTGGCCGGCACCCTCTCTGAGCCCGAGCCTGCTTTTCTGCGCTAGATCAGTCCGTCAGTCTGAGCAGCTGGAAGTTGGAACTGACTTCCCCTTGTCCTCCACTGCCCTGGACAGTACTTGGCCCAGCTGGACATCGAGAAAGTATGTACAAGTGAATGAATGAGTGACTGGGCCAGCCAGCCAAGGAGTGATTGCACCAGTCAGCCATGCCAATCCTTTTGTGCTGAGGTAGGATTGCCTCTTTCCTGGAAGCTGAAGGAATGATCCCTCCATAAAGGCGTTTGGGCTCCGTGGAAGGCAGGGGGCTTAGCTCATCATTGTGGTATAAGTTCTTAAGAGCTCTGAGGAATCAGGGATGTTTCTTGGGTGAGCATAACATCCAGTGTGGGAAGTCAGCGTTCATAGCAGTGCTAGCATCGTGGCACTTGGGAATGGGAGAGGATGAGGCAGTGTTGGAGGGGTTTCCTCCCAGACGTCCAGCTGGGCGGTGTGTCTTGCTCACCCAGCCTCTGCAGGGAGCGTGCCTGAGGTTATTTGCTCTTCCGGGGGAGTCTGCCTTTTCCAGAGGCACCGGCTGCAGGCGCATCTGCGCTCTTCATTGCTAGACTGTAACAGCTAACCCAGGACTCTCAGGATCTTTACCCTGTTAGTGCTGTAGAGTCTTTTCTAAATTTTGATTTTATTAATGGTCTTTTCTTCTTCCTCTTTTTACTGATAGCATCCATTACTGGAGAAACTGTTATTTTATCTTTCTAGTTTGAGAGAAAATTATGGGGAAGTAATTCCTAATTCATCTAACTTATTTCCTCTTTGCAAAACTTTTCGTGTTATATGGAAAATATACATGTATTTTTAGAAAACAAACAATGGGGTGTTGGTTGTATTCACCAGATTACTTATTTACTCTCTAAATTGTGAACAGCATTTTACATTCTACTTTATATATTTTCACGATTACGTTAGTTTTCTTTAAATTAAGATTTGACACTTATTGCAAATCTGTCTTCAGAATCTATTAATGAATCTTTCCAGTTACAGTGTGTGAAACATCTACTCCTGGAGTCATTGCCAACACAGGCATTTAAAATTCTGTCATCTTCTCCAATTAAGTTACCAAAGTAGTGTCTCCTTGTTGTTTTAGCTTACATTTCTTGGATTATGTGTGAGGGTAGATATTTTTCCATGTATTTTATTAGACAGCTGTATTTTTTTCCTTTTTGAATTAATTTTGCTCATGTTATGTATTCATTTTTCTGTTGATCTGTTCATTTTCTTATTGTTTTAGCAAAGTTATAATAACTATATTAACTCATTGTTCTAGTTGCAGATGATTCCCTTTGGTTTGATGTTAAAAAATAGTTTGTGGTGCTTTTTCTACTTTCTACTATGTTTTGAGATAATGTGGCTGATTTTGGTTTATTTTGGAAAACTTTGAACATGGAAAAGCAAATATAAAAATCAATGAAAAATTATTTGAAATCTTATCATCCAGAAATAACCAAAATTGATACTCTGGAGTATGTATATACACAGTATCCAATCTTATTGATAAGCAGAATGTTTTGGAGAAGTCTACAATTGTTGAAAGTTTGGTTTTCTCCCAGATCCATAGTTATAAACAACTGTGTAATTAATAGCTTTGTATGTATATCTTGGCAATAGCCTCATTATTTCCCTGATAAATTCTCAAAAGTAGAATTACCAGGTCAAAGGTTTTGGATGTTTTAAATTATTTTGCTGCATTTACTGCCAACTTGCCTTCTTTCCAACCCCACCATTGGCATACATTTCTCTGGGCTGTGGCATTTTGTGATGTACTGAGTTGTTTTTTATGTAGTTTAATTGGCCCTTTCCTGCATAGTTTCTGCCTTTGAAATAAAGTATAAAAGGTTATTCCAACTCTCAAGATTATATAGATATTCAGTTTTATTTTCATAGATTTAATTTTTCCATACTTAAATATTTGTTATATCTGAAATTAATTTTGGTGTATGGTGTGAGGTTGGCTTGTAACTTTATTTTATTTTATTTTTTTTCAAAAGCCAGTTTCCCTAATGCCACTTATTGAAAAATCTCATCTTTCTACATTGACCGCTAAATACTACCTTCCTCATACACTAAATTCTTACCTGGACTATCAACTTTCACTTGGATTTTAATGAACTGTCTGTTCATGCCCTGTGTCCCCTTGTTTAAATTACTGTAGCAATAAAATACATTTTAGATAACCTGTAGCTTTGTCCCCACCCCTGTGAGCATTATTCTTCCTTACTGATCAAGTACCTTTCTGTTTATCTGTATGAGATGAACTGCAGAATCATGTTGTCAGCTTAAAAAATAATAGTATAGGTGGTTTGACTGGAATGGTACTGAATTAATAAATTAACTTAGAATTACTTAGCATACTTATAGTAGTTAATTTTCCCATTCTAAAAATAAAATTGGTATGTTTCAACTTCTTTCAAGTATTATTTTGTTTGCTACAATCATGTTTTGTGAGTTTTTTCCATAGGTATCTGCCATGTTTTTTAAAAACCATCATCTCTTAGGTTTTTATCATCTAATTTTTGTGGTATTTGCTCTTAAAAGTAGTTACATTTTATTTTATTTTATTTTGGTACTGGGGATCAAACTTACGACCTCATGCTTGCCAGGCAGGTGCTGCGTGCTGAGCTTTATCCCAGCCCCCACTTTTTATTTTTAACTGGCTGCTCTTGCTCTTGGTGTGTTGGGCTACCATTGCTTTTGCACATCTTTCTAATTAGTTTTTATATTGACAGAGGACACGGCTTACCTTGGTAAGTGGTAGTTAACAATCCAGTGCTTTTATTGTGTCTTTCTGTTGTAACTTTTCTATTTTGAGAAAACAGTAGCTTTTTTCAACATTGCTGAATCAATGCCACATTTTTGGGTTTTTAAAAAGGCAGACATCAGTTCACCATGATGCTTTAAAGCATCTTTGGCTGAGTCATTAGTGATGAGAAACATCTGAAACTATAGCCCAGGTGCCGGGTGCTGGGCAGTGGTCTGGGAGGCTGGGGCCGAATCTAAGCGATACTGGGAGGATGTGGCTCAAAAGTGGAAACCATCTTCAAGTCTGCCAAGGCTGACTGTCTAAAAAAAATCTTTTCAGGATGAATTGGTAGGAAAGGGGCTTACCTGTAATGAACTAGCGAAAGGAACTATATTTTAGTATTAAAAAATGCCCACCTGAGAGGGGTTTAGGCCATGTGGAGAGGGATTTCAGGCTGGGGGAAAAGTGTTCATAATGAAGTCTTCCCCGCTCACTCAGTCTGCAGGCTTCAAGCTTAGGGAAGGCCTTTTGCAGTTATCTTCCAAATGCGCCACTTTATAAATACTTACCAGTTTTCCAGCAAGTCAGCATTATCTGGTGGCAGTGAATAAATCTTTAAAAACTTAGAAAATCATATGGGTTTGTATTTGCAGCGTGTATTTTCATGGCACATGCCTAATTCCTGTTGAATAATCGAGACATCCTTTAGTCTGAGCCTAGGATGATGTCTGCTACAATATTGATATGTTTGGGGTACTTTCTCATGGTTGTTTTTCACCTAATATAAAATAACTTTTCTTTCTTCATGATTGTATTTGGTATTTCAAGTGAAAATTAAGTTTTGGTTTGTTATATTGTATACTGTAAAAGTGATGTTTTTCTCGGCTTTTATCTACATGTTTTGTGTCCCTTACCCTGTTTTACTCCATCTGTGAACAAAGAAATGCCCACAGCTTATGGAACTGTAGGATTATTTCATGTGATAATACATAAATAAGGCTTTGAGGCATTAATAAAAATACCTTTTCTTGGAACACAGGAAAACCTCATATATGTGGAAACTAATTAATTAAGCATCATTCTTTTAGAACTAAGGTCTGGAAAGGGGAAAAAAAAAAAAAGAAAAAGAAAGCTAGGCTCAAAAGGCCATGCACTAGATTCATGTATTTAGTCACAGATGTATCAGCACCACTGTTCTCATTCACCATTTTAGTCTTATTTTTCTGTTACTTGCAATTCTAGTGGTTATGAATATCTCTTCCAGGCTATAGCAAATTAAAAGTCGAAAATTGGACGTAGGGAAAAGGTACGTAGATAACAGTGAGAAATGATAGCAAATGATCTAACAGAAAGGGAGAAGAAAGTAGACATAAAAGGTAGTAAAAGAACAAACAATACGAAAAATATAGCATCATAGGTCTTTCATTAGAAATGAAATAATTTCTTTGCCCCTAGGTGGTCATCACTGATTTTTCACAGATTTTATTTCTAGTTTTCAGGAAGATTTTAATTTGTGTTTAACATGATTTAAACAATGTGGCAAAAGCATGTATATTTTATGTAGATTTTTGAGTGTTTAAACATTTTTATAGGATTCTTTTTAAAAGGATCAACCTTCAATTATCCAGAAAACATAGCCTCCCTAAACAGCTTCCTACTTGGGTTCTGATTAGTTGTGGTTTTGCTTGTAGATGTACTTCAATAATTGAATGTATGAATTCTTTATGTATTTTCTGGAAACACTTTTGCATATAATTTATTGTGGTTAAACATACTTTCTGCATCTGTTTTTATGTGTATAGTTGAATTGGCTGCAAATGATTTGGTTCTGTTCTCCTGACGTGTCTATTTCCTCTCTTTCTCCACTACCATCTGGGATGCTTTCACTAATACTGCATTTGGAAGAGGATGGTGCTTGCTGTGTTGTTTCAGCATATGTGTGGGTCTGGTGGAATTCACGTCTGCTGTTTACCGCTAGCTTTGGTCCTCACACCTTGGTGGAGATGGTGTGCTATTCTTCTGCAGTGGTAGAGCTGAGGAAATGTTGCTACACGTGTGAATTTGGCTCAGCCTGAAACATATGCACAATCCAGGTAACATGCTATTTGCATTTAAACCCACACAGTCACTTTCATATTCTAATGGATCTATTTTGTCCCCCAAACAGCTGAGGATACACTATGAGTCAATTGTCACTTCTTCAAATGTAACTGTTTGATACATTTGACTTGATACCTGCTACAGTACCTAATAGCAGTGCAGGTATCAGGAAAATGTCACTTGTATTTTTAATAGCTATATGATTTTCTTGAGATTATTAAAAATACATATTTAGACTGAATACAAATGAAGGAATTGAAACCTAGTTTTTAACATTTCTAGTTAATTACTTTTCATAGACAATAGCTGTCTAGGTTGTTTGATCTCTCCTAAGCACAATGGAATTGTTGCTTGGTGCTACAGCTACAAAACCAAAAGATAACAGAGTGCTGTGTGTGTATTCCCTTCTCATTCTCAGGAGGAGACTGGACTAATGAAGAAAAATAACATTTGTACTTATGTCCTAGAAGAATGTCATGGTAACTATTTATTGCTCACTAAAGAAATTAAATTACTTAATGAAGGTGAATTATTAACATAATTTATTAAGAATTTAATTTGGGAGCTATTTTCATGGGGATATTGGGCAAGGCAAGAATGATAACACTTTAATGCAGATATTCAAATACCTTTAAATAGGCAACTAAGTGCTTTTCAACAGAAACAGATATTCTATGCTTTAAATAACAACAGTGTTTAAAAAAAAAACCCTGTTATCAATGTAAGTATGTAGTCCATAGGGGAGTATGATTTAAGTAGAATTTTTGTGCAAAAATAGACTTGTCATTGATGGACATTGTATCATACTTTATAAATTAGATTCTGTTGCTAAAAGATTCTGAAACTGGTAGCAGAGTGGATGTTCATTGTTAATTTTGGGTTATTAAAGCACAGGAATCAGACTGATCCAAGCATCCCAGGCCCAGTCATTCAGGGTGGGTCCCCCTGGGGTAGTGGTGAGATTCTACATGGGCTCTGCTCGCCTGGCCTTCAAATAAGATGTACGGTAATATCATTGCCTTTACTGGATAATAGTTTTTTCTCATTTTTAAAATGCAGCAAAATGGAGAGATGAGAGATTTCTCGATATCTTCGTATTAATTAAAGATTATAGTGAAACCAGAACTGGCAAATTAAGGTGAATTCACTGGAATCTACTAGAAATATCTTCATATAATTATCATGGTAGTTCTCATATGAATTATGTGAGAAGAAGGTGGAAAAGGCCTAATTTTTTTCTGTAAGCTTTTCTGTTTGAAATTTTATGATTTAGAAATTTGATGATTATATATAATCCGAAGTCTGTGGGTAATTTCTATAGCAACACATGTCACAAGGAGATAGGAAGATGCCATGTGTGCTTTACCTGCTCCGTACCCAAAGAGAAGTCACAGCTAGCTAAGTAGCTGGGGACATTTTTACACTTGAAATTAACGCTTTTGTTTTTAATCTTTAAGTTGTGGTATTTCAGATAAAGTCTTCTCATGATTAACTTATGCATAAAATGCTGTCATATTTTAAATATCTAGATAACTTGATTTAATTATCTCCATATTAGAAAGCAGTAGCAATGTTTGTTTATTGTCTTAAATACATATGTGAAACACACTACTAGGTTTGTATCCCTGATAGAAGGGCTCGTGCTGTTTGTTGTAGTTTTAAAGCAGACAGTTAAAAAGCTTTATCAAATTGATCTTCAATTGGGAGATCATTAATGAACTAACCTCCCTCACTGACAGATGATTCAAGACCCCTAAATAGCATGTGATTCCCTTTGTTTGGCAGTAATTCATTTGAAAACTTTACCAAAAGTCTTAATGTACAGAGAAGATGCTAAACAATTTTGAAGTGATTGTCCTTTTATTGCGGTGCCACGCCATGTCTCGTCATGTGCCAAAGAGAAGCATGTATGTTTCAGGATCTTGGTCTGGACAGGGATCAGAAGGAAGAGTTTAGTTTAATAATTATTAGAGCAAGGGCATAAACAGATTTCTATGAAAAAGTATTTTTAAGGCTTTTTGATATTTTATCAATTAGTAATTTAAGAAATTGTTCATTTTTTAAAAAGTTGGTTTTCAGTTGCTGAAGAAGGTTGGCATTAGCAGGAAGAGGCTGGTACCTGACATCAGCTAACGAAATGTCTTTGCTTTCAGCTTTGGAGTTTCTCCGTATGTGTTTCTGTTTGGACAGCATGTCACGGTACCCTGGTCCTGGTGGGACTTGTGTTCCCCTCATCCTTGTGGACCAAATGCCGTGCCTCTCTTTGGCAGTGTTAGGCCTGTTTGTTAAAGATCAGAAGTTCTGCTGTTTCCTAGATGGACACATCACCTACTTTAGTTCTTGACCTCTCAAATATTAGAGTTGTTGCAAGCAGTAAATGATCCAGGACAGCTGATCTTCTGAGGCCCAGAACATGAGTGCTGCGGTCCTTAGGGATCTCTAAGAGTTGGCACACACGGGCCCTGATAAGTGGTGGAAGAGAGGCCTTCCATGCCCTGTGAGTGTGGCTCGTGAGGTGGTCGGGGCTGCTTGTGGGAACAGTCTACAGAGAGCTGCTCTTCTGTCTGGGAAGTGACTCACTTTCATTTGAGCGTGACCCTGCTTCCGTAGCCTTACTGTGGTGTGCAAAGGCTAGCACTACGGCTCGTCCTCAGTCCTCCTCTGTGATCACACAAGCTTCTGATGGGATGTGTGGGCACAGGAGTTGTATTTTGTACTGAAATCATGTCTGAAGTAGACAGGAGCTGCCCCATACTTTTGACCTGCGTTTATCCTGCAGGTAAAGTAAGAACTCTGTGGGTGCATGTATGCATTAGCTGATTTTCATGTAAAGTGATAAAGTGTGTGTATTCTTCATAATATACAAGGTATTCAGCTTTGCTATTCTCGTTAGTGGAAATAAAGAATACTTTCTGTGGACAAAGGGAAGTTTGTTTGTTTTTCCCTAGAGCAACGATTTCCTATGACAAACACATTTTCCGTATTTAGTATCTGTATGTCACTTTATCTGAAACCCAGTTACTGTAGGTGAAGCTGTCTTAAGAAACACTATCCTGGATGTCCAGCCCACACATCCTCAGCCCAGGCTCCCTGTGAGGACTGGTTAGGATGTGCCCAGACACTTGCAGATGACGAGAATAATGGCAGTGATGGTGATGGCGATATTAACATATACTCTTACTAGCTCACATGTTCCCAATTGATCGTTTTATCAAACAATATATACTTATTTTAAACAATGGCACGGTGTTGTTGTGATGGTTAATCATGATTTTCAACCTGAATGACTCGAAGATGCCTGTAATAGTAAAGCAGACTTTGTGCGGTGTCACCTGCGGATTGTAGTTGGTTCCTGGCTGCTGTGGTTCTTTCCTCCTCTCTGCTTCCTGGATGCCTCTGCCGCACCCTTCTGCCGTTCTGTTTCTGCCTGGGAGCCAGTCAGCCATGGACTGAAACCCTTCGAACTGTGAGCCAAATAAACCTCTCCTCCTTTAAGTAGTGAGTGTCAGATATTTTTTTCCAGAAGTGGGAAAGATGACTTATGAAAGTTGCATAAAGGAAGAACTGACATTTTAAAAGGAAAAAAGGTTGAAAAAGTTACTAATTTCTTCCCTCTTTCTTTCTTATTTCCTCTCCATATGACCAATAAAAGCTGCCTGGTAACTGGTAATTCCAGTACTCCAGGAGTTTGACGCAGGAGGATCACAAATTTGAGCCCTGCCTGGGCCACTTAGCAAGATCTTATCTCAAAAATAAAAAAAAGGTTGGGGGCCTGGGTATGTAGTTTAGTATGAAGGACTGGGTTCAGTCTCTGGTAACACACACACACACATACACACAAGCTGCCTGGTTCTTACCTTTCTTGGGGCTCACAGAAATACATACATGAGAAATACATGAAAGAAGTCCACTTTCCCTTGTCAGCAGGACCTTGCTGGTGGTGCCCACTCTGTTATGGATATGGCTGCTCCAGACAATGCTGCTAGACTCTAGACTCTTAGATATATTTGGGTGCATTTGTTTCCAAGCTGTTGTTGGATCAAAGAATATGTGTACCTTTAATTGCCAAATAATTTTCTGGAAAGGCTCTGCCAGCTTCCCCTTCTTGAGCGTGTGAGATGCTTTATGTTCTGAGTGAACCGTGGGCTAAGCCACTAAGCCCTCCTGTCCTGACTTCGTGCCTTGTTGGTAGTTATAAATCCCTTGATTTCAGCACTGTCTTCCTAGGCAGAGTCCTGCATGTGAAGGAAAGAATGAAGGCGTGAATGAGGCAGGCAGAGCCCGAGGGGTCCTTCGTGTGTCCCCGTCCACTTCTTAGCCTGCTGCTCTTCATGTTCTCTTGGCCTTTGACTGCTAAGGTAGAAATTCATCTCAGCAGTAGACATTTATTTGTATCTTCATAGACAACATAGCCATCTGTCCTGCCTTTGCGTTTCCCTGGCTTTGCCCCGTCACCCCAAGGTAGTGCTCACAGTATTGCATCTCAGGGTCGATGCCTGAGGCTGTCCTTTTCCCATCTCACCTTTAATTCCCGTGAAGATGGAAGCCGCATCTTCGTCTTGTGCCTCTTGCACAAGGAGCTTCGGACCAAGGCGCTGAAGCTCAGGTGGTGGTTTCAGGATATGCAGAAGAGATGATCTCTGAGTTCATGTGTGAAGACAGAGTCTTCTTTTGCTTCCATTTCCTCATACCGTGGTCTTGTGGATAAAGTTTGTACACCTACCCCAAGGTACAGAGATGCAGGTGGCTGCTGTGAGCTTCCACCACGCATCACCAGGGCTTCTCCACTTGGCGTTGATTTGAAACAGTACCTGCCATTCTGGGCTCGTCCCCAGGCATGCAGCCATGACAGGCGAGGTGCCCAGGGAAACCTTCCCTTCCAGGTTGAAAGGGACCCACAGGGAGCGCGATGGAAGGAACCTGCTTTATTTGTGCTGTCTTTGCAGCACCTTTGAGGCCAAAAAGAAGGGAGTAGAAACTCTCAAATGGGGTGTAAGTGGGAGTCCTTTTTCGTTCGTCTGGATCGTGAGTTTCCCTTCTCCTTGGGACCCCTCCCCTTAGGGCTTCCTTTTGGAGGGGCCCAAGCTGGGTGAGTTACCCCCTGACTTGGTGACTGTATCAGTCAGAACGGGCTGCTGTAGGAGTGGCTCCCAGGCCTCTGGATTCCAGTGACAGGTTGCTGTGTCACTCGTATTACAAACCCATCTCCGTGTATGGTGCACGTTGTCGCTCAGGGACCAGGTAGACGTGCATGCACACCTGGAGCATTGCCAGGTGCTGTGACTGTGTGAAAGGCGTGGCTTGCACACACACTGCCTCTTGAAGGCTCCCCTAGAAGTTACATGCTTTCACCCCCACTCACTTTTCATTGGCCACATCCATTGGCCACCAAGGAGACACAGTTGCACAATTTTGCAGTGTACTGGGAAGGGAAGAACCTGGGTGTAAACACCTCGATGCCTGCTCCATGGCCAAGGGGAAAGGGAAGGGGAGTTGAGCGAGACAAGGGTTAGCTGTGTGTAGCTGTGTGTCAGATATCTCCAGAGACTGGCAACTAATTCCGCCACAAGAGGGGGCCCCCAGGTGCTCTGGGTAACGGCTCCGTCATCGTAACACACCATGGCTTCCCAGGGTGACCCTTTTGAAAGACAGTAGTTACCTCTTTGCTGAAGTATGTCCTCTAAGAATGCTGCCAGACTTGTGCGCTCCTACCTAGTCTGACTCCTGTGTGCCTGCTGCCCTTAACTAACCATGGACAAGACCTGCAGTGGTGACAAAGTCCTGGGACTTCAGTGCCACCATGGAGAGGACAGAAGCCACCTCTCATGGTGGCTGCTTGTCAGGGTGACCTGAGCCTTCTGATGTTTTCCCTCAGGCTGTCGGTCCTGTCTTACCTTCCTTTAGGGCTTTTGGTTCTTTCTATCCTTATTGAAAATATAATTTCTCATTTCATAGTTGCGTTGTATCTTTAGTTCTTACATATGGCTGGTAAGTCATGGTGCACTTCTAGGAGGTGCAGTCGTTTGAATGACACAGGATCTCTGGCTGAAACAAGACCTGCTCTGGGGATTTTACACCAAAGAGGAGTTTAGACTGGGGAGGGTGCATGGTAATTTGTATACTGGAAACTTTTCAAGTTGACTTAGGGTTTGGCCATGCTGCAAGCTACACTCCTGTGACCTGCAGCACAGAAAGAACCCAGAGGACAGCCAGTGGAGGGGTGTGCCTGGCATGGGTAGAGCACAGGCTGAGGCTGCCAGTCCCCAGCAGATCCAGAGAACATTCATCTGCCTTCACAGATCTTTGTTACCATAGACCTCAAGGAAGGGGCTCCTCCTTTTGTAGGGCTGTAATGGACAAAGCCGCACAGCAGACAGAGTCGCGGACATCAGAGCACTGCACTGGCCGGTGCTGAATCATGTGAAAGACCCTTGCATATGTCTTTCTTTATTCTTTTTTTTTATCCATTCAACAAACATTTGTTGAGTGTGTGCCAAGCAGGAAACGGCCCATACAGAACATAGAGCCTGTAATGTCTAGTGACGACGTAAGCGCACTGGCAGTCTGCCCCTTGGTCAGGGCCATCTGGATGCTGCTTTTAAACCTGTGCAAACACTGTTTCCTGTCTTTAAGATGTGTTCACATGAGGCATCTATTGTGGCTCAAGACTGGCCCTGTATGACGAGCAGAAGTAGATGCCATTATCACTTTGAGGAAGTGTGACGCCCCCCTTTGTCCGAAAGCCGCAGCCTCTCCAGGCCCTGGCTTCTCTCAGCACCCTCCTGTTCCTCTCTGCCCCCGAAACCCATGACCCCCACCCCCGGGACCGCTCTGCAGCTTCCCTGCGCTGCTCCCTCGCACCCCGTCTTCCCGGGAGGCTGGGCACTCCCCCCGAGACGCCGCTCCTGCCCGTCTGCACTGTGAGTGTGTGGTGCACCGCTTTGTCCACGGCGCCCTGGGTGCCCGCCGTGCCTGGCACCGTGCTGCTGGCTGTCGCCATGGGCTGAAGAACACTCTCGTGTTGGCATGGGGCTTGAAGTTGATCTGCCTGCTCTAAGGCTGTCCTTCCCGTCGATGAGAAGTGGAGACTTCAGGTAGGCATCGACCTTGCTCGGGGTGTCTCCACAAGGCCCATCTGGCGATGGAGACGAGGCTCTTGAGTCTAGGTTGGCCGCCAGGACTCCCATTACCCTTCTCTGTCTCTGGCCTCGTTGCACGTGTACTTGAGGAGGTGTCATCTGATTCAGGATGCAGCTCCGTTAAATGTTGGATAAACTGTGCTCCTTGCAGTCCTCTCTTTTTAAAACATAAGGCGTGAAATCATTTGTCGGTAGTGTAACCTAACAACCTAACATGTCCGTGGCTGAACCGGGTTCGACTTTCTCTCTGACTTGCGATGCCTCTTTGAAGACTGTGGAGAGCGGCCAGTGTGGGACTGGTGCATTTCCATCCGTGTCGCCACTGTCGTCACTGCATTCTCCTTTGTTTCTCCTCAGTCTCTCAGGGTGAGACACCCTTTCATGTTTTGTTAAATAGCAACATAACTTATTATTACCTGTAATCAATATATTCTCTGACACCATGTACTATGTTTTATAAGACCCTTTCCTTGCAAGCATCTCAAACTCTTCACAAAGTTAAATTAATTTGAATACATGTTTATCAGTTAAGGAAATGGCTTGCTTTAGTTATAGTGCCAAGAGACTATAACCATATCCAATATGTCTATGTTTCTTATTTCCATCCTGGCAATTAAACTATAGCGACTGTGTTTTTTGTTAGTCTTGGTATATCAACATTTCCTACAATAGTTCAATGTGAAGGAGAAATCAGTGTTTTTCTGAGCTGATTTACATATGTATGTCAGACCTAGCTATGCCAGTTTTTATGGTATTGAGGAAAACAAAATGACCTTTTACCAAGTTTTTGATCCTAGAAGAGTGTGTGTTTTGAATTTTGAGGAGAGCAAGCTGTAGAGGAAAAGGGAAGAAGCCGTTGTTGATTTATACCATGATGCTAGCAATAGTCAGGGCTTTAAGATGCTTTTCAGCTGTAATTGTATCTTTGCTCAAGGCTACTGTAGTTATACTACGTTAAATTCCATTGTCAGTCAGCCCCACGAGTTGCAGGGAGCAGAGCTACTGATACTGACCATAGAGGAGCCCAAAATTTCCTTTGTTTTCTTCTCTTATTATGAAGTGCAGCACTGTTTTATAGACTGGGGATGCTGCTTCACAGGATCATACAAAGCCACACATTTACTGCATTGTAGAAGCTTTAGACAGATACGTTAAAAACTCGCCTAGTTAGCTATGCTCTTCAAGTCCCTGGATTTTATTATGATTATTTTCCAAAAAGAAATTGAAAACAAAATATCATCCAGTAAATATGTATGTGAATAGCAAGTATCTGAAATGGATAGTTTACCCTTAACAGGAATAGTAAAACACTCTACTGAAGCCTTCAGCTGGCTTCTATCAAAATAATTATCTTAGCAATTATCTCTGCCGTTCAGTTAACTTTTGCATGCCGGTGGTGTTTCCCAGCCTTTGTGTTCAGCAACCTCGTGCTTCGAGTTCTCCCAGGAACTATTATACTGACAGATTTTTTTTAGTGTTGAGAAAAGGAGAAGAAAGGGAAAGGGCTATTTGAAAGGAATCACACTCTGATTCATAGGTAGTTAGCAAATTATTTGGAGATCAAGGTGACTGCTTACCCTGTGAGGTGGGCTCTTTGGCAGGGTCTCTGGAAGGCTGATTAGACCCACAATACCTGCTTCAAACTCAAGGCCAGCAGTGTTTCTAGGCTAAGGAACTGTACAGAAATAAATCA
The DNA here is from genome assembly GCA_004363535.1 of Dasyprocta punctata. Taxonomy (NCBI): domain Eukaryota; kingdom Metazoa; phylum Chordata; class Mammalia; order Rodentia; family Dasyproctidae; genus Dasyprocta; species Dasyprocta punctata. The sequence continues at coordinate 7,335 of RJWM01001621.1, read as the reverse complement.
GGACCAGCCTGTCAGCATGCATACACTTAAATATCACTTAAAAAGTTTCATTCTTAAGCTTTAACCTCAAGTCTGGTGTTTTTTGTTTCTTCTTTTTAAAACTGAGGGGGCAGATAGTTCCAGTTATGAGCTCTTCTGGCATCTTCTGCTCAGATGCACTTCGATCCAAGTTGTACCATACACAGCAAAACAGATTTCTCCTTCCTGTTTCTTCTGATCTTTTCAGAAAAGTTTATCATACAAAAAGTGTTATTGAAAAAAGTAATTTTTTTTTTGCTTAAATGGATATATTAAATGTGTTACTGTTTTGAAATATTTTAACTTAACGGAGCAATTTTTATTTTATTCTTTTATCTGCAGAACATGATCTCATTTGTTTGAATCTTGAGCCATGGTAGAAAATGTTTTAGAAAAAGCAGACTTTGCCCTCTTCCTTTCCCTTTAGCTCTGTATTCATGATTTCTAAGCAGCATTCCTTAGATGCAGACAGAATTTGTGTTTGGTGGTGGTATTTTCTCACAGTTTACCACTGAGGTGGGACCCCTTAGCTTGTCTTGCTGTGGATTTGAGGAAAAAACACTCCAGAAAAAGTAAACTCGGTGCTTTTCTGCTGTCGTGTTTGATTTGGGCTGTGTCCTGATGGTTGTTTGAAGCTAACGTGAAATGCGATGCCTGCCTGACCCATTTTAGCAGCCCATTATCATAATTTCACTGTCGTGTGGCCACTGAGTTAATGTACTTACAAATGGCAGAGAGAGTGTGTTACATGACCTTAGGGTTTTCAAAAATTAAATGACGTCGCAGGTCGTATTTCAAAGAATAGCTAAGGAGAATGGTTTTCTTTCCTGCATGAAGTGTCATTGTGCATAGCAACAGGATATTGTATTTCTTTTTTATTACACAAAAATGTGAAGCTTTTAAATTCCTAGATTTCCCACATAAAATTTAATATTGGGTAGGGAATGAAATACCAGTGGATAAATTTGTTTCTCCCCCATACGAATCCCTCTCGCTCCAGACAGACTCCTTCAGACTCAGGAATATGGAAATACTTTGTAATTCTTGTCTGAGAATGAATTTAATGTTTTCCCCCTTACATGGAGATCATGAATTGCCACCCAAAAGGCAATAAAGTACTTACACTTACCGAAATCCCTAACTAGGATTGCTTAACAGTAGATCGTTTTCTCCTTAGGTGCTTCGGGAGTCATTTTTGGTTTTAAAGAGTGTTGTTTGGAAAGCCCGAGTCTCCCAGTGTCAGGTTCCATGAGATCTGACAGAAACCTGAGGTTCTGGCTTTTATTAACGCCCAGAGTCCTGCCCCACTCACGTGGTGTGGAGCCCGTCACCGGGCCACACGGCCCATCTCCACACGGGGCTCCCGGAGCGGTGACTGGCCTCAGGCCACAGTGCAGATAGAACAGTTGTCCAGTGTCCTCACACTTAGCTGTCAGAATCCACTCGTGTATCTTTTTCAGAATTCTCTTTCCAACTTCGGCCTCTGAAGGTGCCCTCAGGACCTCAGTGCCGTGTCTTCCTTCCTAGGTGGTAGGTGGCACTGGGTCTTCACACATCGCCAAGGATTCAGAGTTCCTTTTTATTGTGCTCAGGTGGAAGTAAATGGAGGGTCCTGTGGGAGAAGGAGGCAGCTTTGGGCGATGTCAAGGTGCTCACGCGTTTTAACTGTAGTCTGCCTGGGCCCGGATCCCCCTTGTATGTGGCAGTCCTTCTAATGAGCGTAGTCCTCAGGGAGCAGAGAAAAGGAAGAACAGGCCGCCGACGTACGTCGTGTCCAGGTGTAAGGGTGTCCCTTGAAAGGCAAAGTGTGGCCGAGCAGGAGGAGCTTCACTGTGTGCCCGGCGAGCCCTCGCGGCCTGCGGGTGACAGCGCCTGAGTCGGGAACCACGGCGCAGGTTCCACTGCCTGCGGGGTTGTGCCGAGTCCTGCTGGGGACTACACCAGCTTCCCTTGGTGCCGTCTGCAGCCTTGCAATGCTCAGTTCGTGTGGGGCCCCTGGCAGTATTGACATAAAGAATATTACTTAAAGTTTCTAAAATTTGATGAAGCTTCTAAATTTAATCTGCACTGTATTATGCACCAAAATTAAATTGCAGGGGAAAAAAGATGTGGTTGAAATGTGTGCTTAGAAATGACTTGTCATGATGGAAAACAATTTTAACCCAAACAATTACGTCATTTAAAAAAATTTCTGACATAGCCCAAAAGTTTTTATTTTTGTTCATAGATGTTGTGGCTCTGAGAATTGCTTTATTTCCTTGACTTCAATGGACATAAATTGCATGGCTCTATTTTTTTCTAGAAATGAATACACACC
>RJWM01001620.1:0-149926 GCA_004363535.1 Dasyprocta punctata | reverse complement strand
AGAGGGAGAGGATTTGATCTAGGACATAGGATAAAATGATAAATTTAGTTCTTGACAAGTTGAGCTTGAAATGCCTATGAAACTTCTAGTTCACGATAACCATCACAGTCTGGAGTAATAGGCTGACAAATGCCCCTCCCCACAAAGAGGACCAAGTTCTAATCTCTGGAAAGTTGCATGTAAATGGGGCTTCCATATGTAACCTTACACAGTAAAAGAGACTTTGCAGATGTCAGTAAGGATTTGAAGATTATTTTGATTATCCAGGTAGATGAAGTGTAATCATAAGGATCCTTATTAAAGGGCAACAGGTGAATCTGGGTCAGAGAGAGAAATCATAATAATGGAAGTGAAAATCAGAAAGGACAGAATTTTGTTTTTGTTGTTGTTTCTTTTACTGGTGCTGGTTTTGAAGACAAAAGAAGGGGCCACAAGTCAAAAAATGTAGGCTTAGGAAGTGGAAGTAGCAAAAATGATGAAATGAATTCTGTGCTATCATCTACAAAAGGAACCAGATCTTCTTATCTCCAGCACTGTCAGAGAATAAACTGCCATTTTTAAAGCCCTTAAGTTTGTTACTGTTACAGAAGCAATGTAAACTATTGCAGGTACAAACACTCCTCTTTCAAGAATGAACATGTAGGTAACTGATAGTTAAGACTAGGAAACCAGGTGCAATCACTTAGTGTGAGGAAAATACAGAGTTAGGCACCCCAGGAATTTGAAACAAATTAAGGGATAACAAGGAGAATAACACCTAAAATGGCAGCCAAGAATAGATGAGCGGGTCAGTAATGGAAGAATCAGAAGAGTGTAGTATCACAAAACAATGTTATAAACAGAAATGAGAGGGAAAGCACACTGACCAGGTTCAAGTGCAGAGCAAAGGTCTTCATAACTTAGTAAATACAAGCTACCTGAATAGGACAGCGAGAGATCTGGCTGGCATAGAAACTGGAAAAGAACATACTGTCTTTGAGGACATGCATTTTCAAAGCATTAATTATATTAATATGAGGCTAATTTGACATTAAGCATTGCCATTCACCTCAGATCGAGTATTTCTGAAATATCCTGCACCACCTCCACTGAACTGTCAGTCCCCCATTGATAGTCCAACTTTTTCTTGTAGTACCATTTGCTCCATTTTGTTGATACATAAGGAATAACTTACTCCACCTACTTGAAAAGTAAGGTTGTATTTCTTGCAAAGCAGGGCAAAAGAGATGTCTGTGAGAAGAAGCAAGAGGCCATCAACAGTGAAATTGTTGTGATATTTAAGTTCCCTCCATTGTTCAATGGTTCCAGTTCTCTGAATGGACTTTGCATCACTTTCCGTGTATGCTCTGCTTTGTGGGCTAGATATCGCATCCTTAATTCACACACGAGCCATTAGTGATAAGGACCTGCTTTCAATCCATATCCATTTCAGTCAAACTTCTTTGATGCACTACTCCATTCTATGTTGGTCTATAGGATAAGAAAAGGAAGGTATATTTTGGAATTCATAAATAACATTTTAGCCTCAAGAAAAGTTATGGTTTAAAAGTTGTATGTTACTATTTTAACACTGGCTGGTTTTGTTCGTTTGCGGTAATAAAGACTGAACTCAGGGTCTTTACACTGAGGGATATTATCATGTCTTTTTTGTTTTATTTTGAAACAGAGCCTGAAGGTGTAGTCCAGACTGGGCTCAAACTTGTGATCCTCTGTCTCAGCTCCTAGAGTTCCAGGACTACAGGCCAGCACTGCCACTGCCACTCTATCCATGGTTAGTTTTGCTTTGTTGGTCAAATGCAGTGAACCCTTCAGATGATGACACAATATATCTTTAACTTTTACCCCTGCAATGATTTTTGTACTTGGTCACTGACCATAATGTAAAGAGAAATATTTAAACATTTAAAAAATACATTATTGTGGTCCACACACTAAATATTCTCAGGAAGTTAATAACATACACTCTTACTGGACCATATATTTTGTAAATGGTACAGCATATAAAATGTGCAAAATATAAAAACTCTGACTTCAGTATTTCTTAAATAGTCCACATCTTTCTAAATGAAGTGTTTCCTTTATAAATGTAAACTGTTTCAGTTTTTTCCTGTTTTCCTCATTTCAGTGATTTTCCTGCAGTTTCACTTCAAGTATGGATACAAGTGCAGCTGCAGCTCTTAAGGAGGTGTTTACACCACTTTTTGCACAGGGTTCATTCATCATATTCTACTCACATATTTCAAGAATTAAGCTACAGAATAGCGGTGGCAAGATGCATCTGACATCAAATAGGAATGAAGAATTATAGTATACATAAGGAAAAACTGAAATCAGCCAAACTTAAACCTAAGTATGAGGAATACTTATGTGTAACCTTTTGCTCAAACAAGTGCAAAGAAGTTTAAAATTCACTATCCCAGCTAGTTTAATATCAAATATCAGTGCTATATTGAAAAGACATTACTAAAAAGAACAAATGTAAAAACAGAGCAATTTACTTCTCTTTTCATAAATCACCGTTTCCAAAGAGTTTGACATTCCTACATCCCATCCTCTGGTTCAAAAGGATCTTTTCAAAACACAGAACATTTCATGCCCCCTTTTTAAAAACTTAGTTTAATTCCCCCTTCTGCCCACAAAATAATGTTAAAACTGCTTGGCTGCAGCATCTGAAAATGTCTCATGATGGGGCATGAAATGTTTTCAGACTTAGTCCTTATCTATTTTCTATGATGAAACCACCATCACATTGACTATACTCCGAATGTGGCATGTACAATAAAGAATCTATCCTCAAATATGGCATGTACAATAAAGAATCTATATATACTACATATGAGCAAAACAGAGAGACAACCAAAAAATTAATTACAATATATCAAAAATTCTTATCATACCCTCAATTTTTATTGGTTATGCAGAAAACCTCAGCTTCAATGCTATCTCTATCAGAAGCCCTTCTATTTATTCCAGATCTAGCTCCTCTTTCTCTTTGTACTGTAGTCACGCTTTCATTCACTCTCCAATGTATCGTGCACTGCGTTGGAAGTCTGCAGCTGTGTCTGTGTCTCTCACTGGGCTATGAGCTCTACAAATACAGGGGCCACGTCTCATTCTTCTTCAGACACCTAGATTTCAGCATAGTACTTCATTCTATTTTGTTGGAATTCACAAATATTATAGATATTAGACAGAATTTTTCAGTAAATTTCTCAGATATATATATATATATATATATATATATCTCCTAAAGAGGACATTGACCATCCAGAGAAGGATTCAGAGGAGTTCAGCTTGTCAACTAAATGAGTTTATTAGGGGTTATTTCAGAGCCACAGCCAACTTACAGGCTACAGAATGTTGAACTCACCAGCTCCACTTTGTTAAGCTACTATTTTTATAGAGCACGAATTAAAACACCAAAAGCAAGATCAAAAGCAAGAAGAGTCTTTGGGGGAAGTTACACATATTCCACTCCTAATCTTATCCTTATCAGGAACTCTACTAGGGTCAGTCAACACTGTCCAGCCCCACCATGAACAACCTTGTTATTTTGCAGCCTGGCTGCAGTCTTATCACCTGGTAAGTGGCCACTACAAAATGGTGTTACTTCTCCTGGATTTGGAGGACTATTCTCCCTATAATGGTACATTTGATATGCAATGTGTGAGACCACTCCTTGAGTTTGAGTTCTATAATTACCAAAATGGTATTTCTGCAGTGAAACATAATGTGGCAATCTGAAGAACCATTCGCCAAATATTACCAGTTCCCTCTCTTACCAGGCAGACAGAGTATTAAATTTCTTGTGTTTGGTAGGATCCATGCAACTATTTCTGGTTGTGGATCTTCAGAGCCATCTCTACCCTCCCTGGCATGATAGCCAGTAGCATTTGCAATGGATGCTCTATCGACCTAGATTCTTAAGTGTCTATCTCAAACAATATTGGATCTGCTATCTTGACTAGTTTTGAGGATTATTTTTGTCAGTGTAGCCTAATTTAGCTCATCTCATATGCATACATGTAAGCCTGCATACTAACAAGATAAAAATGTCTATAATTATCCTGTTATTTCAGGTCATATTTTATCACAAATTGATAAATTTTTTGGTGATATTGGATTTTTATACCAAATAAATTACAAGGAAAACGTTCAATTTTTAGAGTTTTTAGATTTGGGAAGTATGAAAAAAATACTGTCAGCCAGTCTCTATCAAACTTATATCGGACAATATAGGCGAAAGCAGTTGACATCAAATGAATTTTTTTAAATTTTATTTTAAAGATAATAAAATCCAAAAAAACATAACAGGACAAAGTCAATCAAGATAAAGCAGTAGAAATGGTACAGAACTTCAAAGCAAGGTACTAGGAAAACAATAACTACTATAGTATATCTAGTTATCGTCACAGTAGTTGACCATTCCATCCGGTATGCTAAAATAAAACCAAAAACAAAACAATAAAACCAATAAAAACAGAATATGAAATAAAGCAAAAAAATTAATTGGAATAAAGCAAAACAGTGAGAAAAATATTGGGCCTCAAAAACAAGACAGAAGGGAATCCCCCATATTTGCTACATTGCATTCTGTCATCTTCCCAAGAGACGCTCAGACTGCCGGCCCCAGGCCTGCAAAATCAACCGAACAACACAAGCATTTAGTTGCTTTATGTACCTTAGTTGCTATCAACTTAGCCGGTCTTCCCAACCAGCAGGTTGCTTGTACGAGGTGTGTCCTTGATTCTTAGCTCTCGCTCAGGTAGTCGCACGGGAGGCACAGGTGTTTCTCTTCCTGGAGTCTGCGTGGGTCGTGCCACTCACCAGGAAGTCTGGCTAGTTGTCTTCTGATTGGAACCTCCCTTCAAATGAATTTTTTTAAGGTGAAGAAGAATCTCTTCAAACACTTGGACATGAAATTTTGATAATTTATTTGCTTATTTTATAAAAAGCCTGCACTAGAATGATAGTAAAAATTGAAATTATATAGATATATTACTATTATTTTTGGTTTTGTTTTTATCATCACTGTAAAATGCAGAGAAAATCAGATTTATATCAATAAACAAGCATCATTAGCATGAAGAAAATTTGTCACAATCCTATTCTGATTTTGTACATATAAATAAAATGAGCATATAAATCTTTGGCCTTCTGTCTACATAACTGCACTAGCTAAATGTACTGATTGTTTAACTTGTGTAGGTGTTGTTTTAAATACTTCATATTATTAGACCAGTTCGATTTAGCATTAGAATGAAGCAAAATATGAAAGTAATTTATTTAAGATAACAAAACAAATAATCATGTCATATTTAGGCAGTCCAACCCCATACTCTTAATAACTATAATATAGGAAATAATGACTCCAGCCAAAAAAAAATAACATTACTTTCATTCTATTTATGCTGAGTCTTACTCTTCATCATTTTAAAAACTTTTTGTTTCTCCACTCAATCTCCAGGTTTTTAATTCACAGTGGTTGATTCTACAATTCATAAAAATATCAATTCTAGTACGCATATTAGTGTTGTCTTTAAAAATTACCAATTTTGTGTTATCAATCCATATTTTGTTTCCCACCCTTTGAACAGTATGTATATTTTTTTAGAAATATGTCATAGATGTCCATATTTCCATTTTAAAATGTTTTCTAATATATACAGCAAAGAATGTATAACAATAAAAGAAATACTATCACTTACTAAACACATGTCAGCCAAATGTAATGCAAGTCATTTTGCACTTATTATTTCACTTACTCTGCTCATAAACTTTTCAACTGTGAATTCTTAATTTTGTTTTACACTGGTAAAACTGAGATCTAGCATCAATTTAACAACATTTTTAGAGAAAAAACTGGTATTACAGATGGTGTCAGCCTAGCTTCAAAAATCGTTGCTTTTTATTTCCTAGGAAAGCAAACATTTGGGTGACCATCTTACAAACTAAATAAACTAAAAAGAATTCAGTGTGAAAGATTCCTTGTTGTTGTTTTTACTTTTTTGTATCTCGAGACGAATACTACAATAATTCATGAAAAAGGAGATATTCTAAACTTCTTTTGCTTAAAATACAGCATGTATTTCAAAAAGGAATGAATATGTGAATTAATGAATTTTCTTCTTTAGCAAGAGCTCTAACTAGTGAATTCAGTTTAAATGGCATGATGGCATATTTTCACATTAACCCAGAAATTATGTCTTGGTTTCTTTAAAAGTTTATTTCATGCAATTTAAGTTGACAGTGAGACATCTCAAAGAGGGATAGGCATTTCTTAAGCTACTTTCATTTCAAAATGTAGCCCATACTGGTATTCTTGCACAAAGAAATCTGATCTCTTTAGCTCTTTGGGGAAAGTATATCTTAATATGGTTTTCTGTAGTTGATCACCAGCAACAAGCCCCAGTGCATATGGCACTTTAAGGAGCTTTGAGAACCTTAAGTTAAAAGGTGCACGTTATTTTTTAAATTGTACCTAATTCAGATGTAAAAATAGCTTAATAGGAAACATGATAGCATTTACATGAAGAAATCTGGCAAATCTAATTTTAATAAATTGTGGTGGTCGTGTATTACCAAATACTGCCTCAATTTCTTTAGGAATAATTCCTCCTAAGGAAGCAACTTCAGAGAAACTAAAATCTAAGATAGAATACCAGGAGCTGCATAAATCCCCTAAAAGAGCAATAAAATACCTTTGCAAAGAAACCAAACCCAGATTCCATGCCATAACTCAGGCAGTACGGCTGATCATAAACAAAAATTCATTATGCTTGCTGTGTGGAAAAATGTTAAGCAAAAAGAAATAAACAGAGAATGTTTTAACAAATCATATTAGCCAAATGAAAAAAAAGAAAAGGGATAAAGCCACAGTTCTCAATGAGACTGCCAATAATGCTTCAAACTGAGCCAAAATTTGGAAGAAATGTAAACATAGTCAGACCAAGTCTAAGTCTTCCTCAGATATTTTATTCTAGGTTTTTCCTTTCAACTATTTCCTTTAGGTTTAAGGGGAAACCTTGACCAGATCTAGAGATGTGATACTAAATGCACACAGACTGTATCCAAACCTAAATTGAGGATACAATTGGGTGAAATTTAGAGACATAAAACAGAGCATCATCCCCATACAAGAATTGCAGAATACATCAGGAGAGGATAAGATGTTTGAAACTATATAATGTTGCCTTCTTAAAAACAATCTGAGAATGATCATATATAATCTATTTCTCTGTTAAGGTCCAGAGTTATGCATATTCCTCAGAAGTTTAACAGCATACTGAATTCTGTTATGAACATGAAATAGAGTATCCATCTATACAGCCAGATACAATCCAAACACTTTTTTGTTTCACATAATACATAAAATGACAAGTAGTTGCCTTGAAGCATGCAAAGAAAATTAAAATCTCTATTATGAAATAAAATCTGGCACTTGTGAAATAAAGCAGTCCTAGTTCTTTTCCACCTCATTGTTTTAATAGAAACCCTTTGGCCAACAAAATTCGCCAAATAAGAACTGACATCATCTATTTCTCTGTATGTGTGAGAAGATCCTCTTAGGGCAACTCACTGCTCACAACCATGATCTTGGGGAATAGAGGAAGAATAGTTAAGTGAGAAAGGAAATAAAGGTGTAAAGTGTACATCATGCAGAAGTCAGTAGGATCTAACAGCCTAACCTCTCCTGGTGGTGGTGGCAGTAGTGGGGGAGGGGGAACACTGTGAAATTAAACTTATGATCATTTATTGAGCAATGGCTTTTCTATGTGCACAGTGACAACAAAAGGTGCCAGGTAAACTAAATAAGCCTTTATGAATTATTCTGAGATTTTAGTTTTTGGGGTACTGAGTATCAAACACTGGGTCTTTACACTAATCACACTAATCTCTATCCCCAAATACTGTTTTTATTTTTTGGACAGAATTTTGCTAGATCACTAAGTTGTCTAGAGTGGGCTTGAACCTGTGATCTTTCTGCTTCAGTCTTCAAGAGTGATAGAAATACAGATATGCATAATCAGGTAAATGTTCACATAGTTTACTGTTGGAGGAAAAGTTCTGTTAAGCTCCGACAACCAAATTATGAAGACGTTTTTGCACACAATACCTTTGATGGCTTTGTAGGGTTCATATATAGTGGAAAGTCTTGAGCTCAATAGCATCAGTGTACCAACCCCAGCAACTGAAGCAAACCATAAAGAAGTCTCTGAGGCTACCAAAAGGAGAAAAATAGACTAGTCATCTGGAAATGATGACTGATGAAATGATACTATATTTCAACATCTTTTTCATCTTTAGTAAATTTTATTTTAGTATTTCAAATGCTGAGTTATCTACTCATGTACCATTTTCTTAACTTATTTTGTGCTTTGAAACAATTTTTGTTTCCCCTCTAATTTTTATATTTACAAAGGTTCAAGTGATCTTAAAGAAAGGAAACAATGATAGAGGAAATGAAACAAGTGTAGAACAATTTACATACTTTCTTTCTCTGTTCTAGGGCCACTCTCTCTCCTATGGTCACTACACTTTTCACTTCTTCTTTCTATATTCTATACTTTACCAATATTAGTTAAATCATTGATATCCATTCCCTTTCCAGAAAAGAAGGAAGAAAGAGGATGAAGTTAGCTAGAAAGATTTACAGAATTAAAATTTAATGGAAATCATAAGAATGAGAGAATCATTGTGATTGACCATTAGGATGATACACATGTACTATTCATCCAAGTAAAAATTATATGTGTCAATGTGTTCATCATAACGTTAATCTTAAGGCTAAGGGTACATTATTAGTCAATTCTTAAATTTCTAACCTTTATTTTTAATGAATACAAAGTTTCATCCATTTTTTCAGTGCCCTTTCTCACCAGAAATAACAAAACGTTGAAACAAAGATCCAATTTCCCCTTTGTCTTTTGCCCTTATAATAAAATGAGTGCATGCATTCATTCACATAAATCATTCAGAAAAAAATAATGAAACTATAATCAATAATTAAATTGAGAAATTAAACTCAGAACACCTGACACAGAGATATTTTTTGTTCACAAATACCAGAGGGCATGGTTTGTGGTCAGTTTTGTTTCCTATAATCTAATCTACCCTTACCCCAACACACAAGTTTAAAGAATACTGAATTCAGTCAAAAAACTAATTAATAGCTCTGTTTATCACCAAGTTATTGTCTAAAGATCTTACTTGCCTAAACTTTTCAATGAACAGTTTTTCTTTGGAAAAGACTAAAAGAAATACAGTCACCAATATGAAGCTAATGTAAGACTGCCTTCTCTAGTCTTAAAATAAAAGTCATAGAAAACAAACAAGAGATTATTTCTATTTTTTGACATCTATTATTTTGTATCCTTTAAGTGCTATCAGAATGAAAATTGTACCAATGAATCTGTTTCAGACAATAACTAAATATTCCATTTGTTTCCTTCTTTGTGCTTTTCCACAAAACCCTTCTTTATACTCGTCTCAGGGCTGGCAGCTTCTAGTTAATTTACTGAAACTGAAGTGTCCACATTTATATTACCAATTAATCATTTAAACTTTCATAGTCACAAAAACAAATATTTTACTTTTGATTATATATACTTCAACTCCCAATGTTTTAGTTTATCCATATGACACTAAAGATTTAAGTGACTTTTTTAAATAAACAAATACAACTTGGAGCTACTGACAAGATAAAAGAGGTTTGTTAAGAACTAAAGATTAATAATACAAGTGTCACTACTTGAATAAGCTATTTTACTAAATAATCTATATTCTTTACTTTAAACTTCGAGGTATTCTGTTAAGGGAAAATGTTTTACTTCTCGACTTAGCAAATTGTATTCAAGGTTACTCTTTTCATATATAATATGAAATCAGATTACTAAAACTAATTACACTAAATAAATGTTCCATACAACAAGATTTTAAAGTATTTTTTTTTTACTATTTCATCAGTTCAAACTACACAGACATGCTGAGCAGTAAGTTCTCAAGATAAGAACTTGAGTTGGTGAAATTAAATATGTATTTATTGTATACCTCCTCTGTTTTACACAACAAAAGCACTACAATTTTTAAAATTCAGTAGTGATGTAAAAACTTCCTTGTATTTATATTTTGAATAATATATGCATGCTTATAGTCCTAAAACTCAAACCTTATATGACTTATATAATTTTAGAATGATAATTAACTTTCTAATTTTTAAGGATTGCTACTTTTGTTAACAAAACAGTCATTTGTAAAATTAAAACACCTAAATAAACAAAAATAAATTTTAATGATGAGATGATATAGATATAATACATAGAAAATGATATAGGAAGATACAGAGTCATTTCCTTATATGTTCCAACATTCATGTCCAGTACTGGAGACATACGCGTAGATGTGCTATCTCACAAATGTATTCACACATCTATTTCTCTTTTCTTTTTTCTCTTCTTTGTTATTGTTCTTCTCTCTCCTCTATCTGCAAATGTGTACAGGTGATATAGAAAAAATGATACATGCAAACATTTTTAATACAAGGTGTTTACGTCTCTAAGTAGCATAGACATTAGATGGGTTTACTAAATTTAACAAGTTGTAAATCCAAAGGATATAAATAGATAAGCAGGATTTGTGTCACTTTTGTATCTTTACCCTTAAGTATACTGTGTGTACATTCACATACGCAGGCATCCACTGAGCATATGCTACGAATTAAAAGTTACATAAACTTAAATCTAAGTAAAAACTTCAAAGTCTGTTGGCTTCTGAACAATGTATATGGCCCTTAATTCAATGAAAAAAAAATTCCACAAATAAGCTTTATTTTTTCTGTAAATCTATGAAATCAGGGAAGGGAATAAGCAGAGATGAACTATTTCCAATTTTCTCTAAGTGTAATGTAATAGAAGACCTAACAGTACAGTGACTATGTTGCGTTGAGATCAGGTATCACGTTTCTTATTGTCATTTATTATTTGTAATCATTTTTTTGTGTGTCTGGAGATGACACAATGTTTTATGTTTTGAAATTACACTGCTGCCCTTTAGTCTTTCATAGAATATTATACCTAAGAACCTATAGGATAAAAAGATCTCTGTAAAACACTGAATGTACACACGAATCGCCCTCAGAGCGTGTGCACACTCATCTACAGTGTGTGAAGTAATAAGGATGTGATCAAAGTGCTGGGAAGTGATCAGGAGAGAGACTGACCAGGTCCAATTGGGAGGTAAACAAATCTGGAGACTTCACAGATATATCTTTCTTATCAAAGAGCAGCAAATTTCAAAGAAAATGTCCTAACTTGGAACTTAGAAAAAGGTTCAGGGAATCAGGACAGGTTGTAACAAACAAGACAGAGAATGATGCGATCTAGTCACCTGAGCAAGTTTGGTGCTTTTTACTGACTTAGTAAGTGCAGAAGGAAAAAAAGGGCTTATTTTGTGATTGATAAGATTAGAACAGATAAGGGCTGGGAGTTTGGCTCAGTGACTTAAGAGCCTGTCTGACAGGTGCGAGGTTGTGAGTTCAATCCCCGGTGCCGCAAAAAAAATAAAAAAATAAAAAATAAATAAATAAAAGATTAGAACAGATAGAAGAAGTACACTTGTGTACACTTCTGTGAAGTGCGAGAGTGCATGTGTGTGTGCACATTAGCACAAGTAAAGAAAGGGCACACAGTACAGTCAGGCACAATGTTACACACCTCTAATGCCAGCCATCTGGGAGGCTGAGGTAGGAGGACAGCAAGTTAAAGGTCAACCTGGGCAACTTAGTGACTTAGCAAGACACCGTCTCAGAATAGAAAATAAATACAGGGTTAGGATGTAGCTCAATGAAAAGTTCCTGTGTTCAATCCCCAGTACTGAAAAGAAAGATGAAGAAAGAAAGAAAGTAAAGAAAGAAGGGTAAAAGAGATAGAGAGAGAGAGAGAGAGAGAGAGAGAGAGAGAGAGAGAGAGAGAGAGATGGAAAGAGAGAGAGATATGGAGAGAGAGAGGAGAAAGAAGGGAGGGAGGGAGGAAGGAAGGAGGAGAAAAGGAAAGAAGGAGGGAAAGAAGGAAACAAAACAGGAAATAACCAGTATAGAGATATGCAGAGGTTATAGATTGAACATACATTATTCAATGTTCAAATTATTCCTTACTCCTGCAGTGACTCTGGAGAAGAGAAGGAAAGGCAAAACAAGAAAAATAAATCAATGATAGTAGAATTATTACTCCTAAGGATTATTACTCCTAAGGATATATAGGGAGGAATGAGATGGAATCTGTCACAGAGAACTAGCCAGTCAAAGATGGGAACAAACCAAAGTGTGACAAAATGGAAGCAGGAAAGAAAACAGAGCAAAAGAAGGAGGAAAGGATGGGTGGGGGAATGAGCATGGGTCATTGGTGGAAACACCTACTGAATAAAGATGGAGGTAAAACATCTGTAAGTCGGGCCTTGGGGAGGGATGAATGGCAGACAAGCATAGACCTAATGGCAAATGACCCTACACCAAGATGTATTATTCATTGAACGTCTCCAGGACTTTTTTCAGTGTAAGACTGTATGATAAGCATTTTGTGACACTGGTTCTGTGTTTTAGCCACCTCATAATCTCTGTTGCATTTGTCCACTGAAAATGCACATGCATATTTTAAATGAAAGCAAAAGCTTTCATTAAAAGAATTTCAAGAGAGCTGGGTGTGTAGCTCAGGTCAAGCACTAGAGTACATGCTCAAAGCTCTGGGTTCAGTCCCCAGTAGGAAAAAAAGAAAAACGATTCTTTTGACAGAATCTATGTTAACTTTCTGATTCTGTATTTTAACTCATAATCACAAACAATGAAATTTTAACAATGTCATTTTAACAAGTGAGTTTATGACCTAGTGAATTATATTTATTGCCTATTTCAAGTCTTTTTAAACTGCCTATTAAAGCCTATGTTAGTTTTACTAAACTGCCTATTAAAGCCTATGTAATTTTTTTTAAACTGCCTCTTTATTATTCCAATTTGCTTAGCACAGTGCCATAAAACATTCTATCTGTGCCCACTGTTGAGCTACAGAAACTTTTTTAAAACGTTTTCTTCATTATGTTAATGTGAAATATATTTAGGTTAAATGACCTTTAAATAATATGTCATTTTAAAGGACTATTTTCTACTTTGTGAACTAGTCTATTACATAATCAAGTAAAATATCAAAATTGACATCTTCGAACCACTTTACAAGGACAATATTTGTTCCACTTTGGTTGGCATTCAAACGACGAACTAATTTATAGGAAGCTCAGTTCTCTTCTGTTTCAAACTTGGTAGAGTTTGTATCAATCCACTGAACTTCCAGCACTAAATACTAACCACTTGTTACCTTTCGGTTCTCATTAAAATGTAAAATTGTTACAACGCGAGCGCAAGGCTGGCCTGAGCTACATAGTGTGACCCTGCCTCGAAAAACTAGGGCTGGGAGTTTGGCTCTGTGGCTTAAGAACTGGCCCTGGCAGGTGCAAGGTTGTGAGTTTGATCCCTGGTGCCACAAAATTCCATTTAAAAGAAGAAATGGAATTACTGTGAAAAGACAAAAAAAAATTTAAAAAGTGTTTGTGAATTACTGCCTTCAGGCTTTCTTTACTTTGCCAAAATATCTAAAAATGTGCCAGTGTATACAACGATTAGGTGGTGGCAAACCCTCACTCCACAAGGCAAATCAGTGTAATCATGAATACGCCTGTGGCCCCATCTCTCAAGGGTTTTAGCACTGGACAGAAGTATTTGCCCTGGATTCCCAGTGTGTGTGTGCCACAAAATGTCATTCCTTCCTTCTGTGTGGGGATATTTCAAGCTATTCTTTTACTCATTGCTTAGCTCCATTCTTTGCTGCAGAAACACAATGATCAGGGCATCCTTAGGCCAAATACTGCACTGTGTGATAAAATATGAGCTGTATTTACAGATGTTACTGTTAGTATTTTCAACAATACTTGAGATCCAACATTTGTCAGAGAATAGTTCTAAAGAGGATTATAAAATGGAAATGTTGCTTATTCTTAAATTAAAAACCAAAGTCCAGTAATATAGATCAGCAATTCTGAAGTTGTTTTGCCTCTACACTTGAACAAAGGAATTGTAAAGACTCCTCACTGTGAGATATTGAAGAATAAGCAAGATGGAAAACTCAAATGTAACTGTGGAGCTGGATTAGAATTGGAACTATTATAAAAAGATACATAGGGAGAAATAGAAAGGGAAGAATGTGAGGGTGAAAAGGGGAGACTGAGAGGAAGATATAGAAATGAATATAGAAATTTGGGGATACACATCTTAGTATACACAACTGGGCAGAAAAAATATGCAGTGAGCCTCAAATATGTTGTAGCACTTGGGTAAGGAAATGAAGAGCTCAAATGGAAAGAGATCAGTCCACATCAAAAAGACACAGGAGCCAACCTAAGAGAACTCCAAAAGTAAAAGCTAAAACCACAATAAAAACCTGATTAAATTGAATTGTGATCCAAATAATACAAAAAATCATATTTATACCTTTGTCCATTTGGGTATAAATAAATATTTGAACAAGGAAGAAAGGAAATCTCCTTTACAAAAGAATTTCAAATGAAAAATTTAGAAAAATAGAGGAAATAAAAAAATCAGCATTAGAACACCACTGTAATTTTAATTGCAGGCAAGATCCGCTGATAATAACTGAAATTCATAGGCAAAGATGTGAAAGGACATTTGCAAAGCGGGTGAGCATCTCAGGGATCTGGTCCCTTGTGCTCTGTTTGATCTCTGATCACTCTCCCTTTCACGCAGTGGAGCCTTACCACCTCAGCCTTGTAGGAATGATCTCCCTGTAGCACTCTTCTTGCTCTAGTAATATTCTACCTCTATGCTGTACTTTGGCTTTTCACTTAGCAGTTATTTTTGAGAGAGGGTTTTGATATATATTCTTAGGTTGACTTGAGCTCACTATGTAGCTCAGGTTGGCCTCGAAATCTTAGTGATTCTCCTGCCTCAGCCTTCCAAGACCTGGGATTATAGGCATGCACCGCCATGCCTGGTGGCAGTTACAATTTCTGACAAATTATGCTTCCTTTATTTGCTTAGAATATAATCTCCTTCAGGGCAGACAATTTTGTCTACTTTTTTCCCTGTTACATGTCATACATCTAAAACAGCACCTACTATCAATAAATACGTATTTTGTTGAATGAATGTGTGAATGAATTTTACAAATATTGCACTTCTACCATGTTTCAGATAATTGAAAAATGCACATTATTCCTGTGTCCATGGAGGATGTTATGGTTGATACATTCTGTCGACTTGAAAAGTTTAGAAACTTAACTAAGATATTCAGCAGGGAGCCAGGATCCTTACTTTGTAAATATCTTCAGCTGGGCAAGAGAAGGACACAGAGGTGGTATGAATTCTACACCACCCTGGGGGTGGGGGTAGCCCGTTTACAATATAAGGGAGGAGAAGTGGCTTGTTCTCTTCCCTTTTGCTCTGGCTGCTTTTGCTGGCTGCTGACTCAAAGTGTTGCCCTGGTACCATGCCACCCTGACTTGCAGCCAACTGATTATGGACTGAAACCTCCACAAACAGTGAGCTGAATAAACCTTCTTTCCTTCATTTTGGGTGTCAAGTATTTTGTCCCAGCAACAAGAGAAAAGTAACCGAGACAGAGGGTTAGAGTGCAGTAAGGAGGCAGATAGTTACAGTAGCAGCTGTAATAAATTATGGTAATTGATATAAACAGGAAAATAGAAACTTCCATGAAAACATTAAGCACAACTATCTAAGTCAAGGTTAGCAAAGGATCAGAAAAACATTCATGAAACAAGTTACTTCCAATTTAGTAAAGGAAGGATAAGAAGACTACTAGACAAACAGAGAGAGAAACTTCTTTTTTCTTATTAAAGTAACAGAGATACTTAAAGGTCAAGGAGAAGGTATCATGCTTCCAGGGAAAAGCACCTGCTGGACTGGAGCATGGGGTAAGAAATTCTAGGTGGCAGCCCCTGGAATCCCTTGTGAACCAAGTTGCAGGAGATTGACTTTAATCTAAGGGACTTGATAGACACTGAAGAGTTACAAGCAGAGAATTGGCTTCACCTGATGTTTTGCATTCTTTCTAGAGGTGGGCTGTGGATTGTGATAGCAAATGGTAGGGGAAATGTTGCAGGCAGACAATGAATAAATGAAGTGTATATTCTAATGTGGAGAAATGGTCCTCTTAGTATCCATGGAATATTCAGGATTCTTTTCTTCAGACTGATGTTAGTCATTAATTCATGAATGATATGTTCCCCATGGCTTTAAAGTACATCACTCTTTCTCTCCCTCCCTCACATGTGCATGGTAAGTGTTGTAGTCAGGGGTTACAGGGAGAACAACTGCTACAGGACACAGTGTTTGTAATACTGTTTTAAAATAGTCACCCAAAGTTATACACAAGAAAGTGCAGGAAAATCTGTCCACAACACTAAGACCCAGGATACTTAGCCGAGGGCCTGGATCCCGCAGCAATATCATGCAAGAGTCCCACTAGAGACCCAAAGCACATGACAATGCCTCCCACAGTACCAACTGGGAATCTAAGAGCCCACAATAAGTGCTCACGCCAGTCTATTTACAGTTCTGTGCTGGGAAGGCCACAG
Source organism: Dasyprocta punctata (assembly GCA_004363535.1). NCBI lineage: Eukaryota > Metazoa > Chordata > Mammalia > Rodentia > Dasyproctidae > Dasyprocta > Dasyprocta punctata. The sequence continues at coordinate 133,273 of RJWM01001620.1, read as the reverse complement.
GTCAGCAGTGGAACTAGAAAGTCTATGCCAGCGGGGTGAAGGAGCTGTGCAGTGGGTTGAGGGTTCTACGTGGGAGCCAAGAAATCACACTCAAAAGAAGAAGCGGGGCTGCCCTGAAGAGCACCACAGACATCCCCAGCGGAGACGAGGTCCCGCACTCCTCCGACGATGAAGAACAGTTGAGCACAAGTCAGGAAGCCCAGCGTGACCAGCTTCTCCAGCACACAGCCTCCCCTCCGGAGCCAGGAAGCGATGCACAATGTGAGGAGCAGGATTCCCACAACGTGAACCACAGCCACTCTCACCGACGAGGTCCCGAGCTCCTCCGACGATAATGACCGAATCCATATTGGGGAAGTCAGCATGACAAGCACCTCCGGGAGAACCAGCGGCTCGAAACAGCAACTCTTGGAAGAACCCACAATGCCTCCTTCTTCTTCTCCATGTCCCTATTTATGCTGGCAACTTTCTTCTGGTGGAGCATCTTTACTCAACACCAGCTGAATTAATTCAACTGGTACTAAGTTGACCACCAGTTTGTAATCCATAACAGTAAGTATACATACAATCACACATATACACATCTACACACACAAGTATACACACAGGTTACATTGAAATCTATTTTTAAATACCTCTCTTTAGAGCTGAAAGAACTTTTCTATGAGGTGCCAACATAGATCTACTTATTCAGTAATAAAACTTAGTTCATAAAGCTGAAGGATATCTATCTCCGACAACTGAAAATACAATAAAAGTTGTTTTGGCCTAATGTTTTTTCCCCAAGCACTCAAGGCTAATGCAACTGACATCACGTAAAATGGGCTTTCAACTTATAATACAATCAAAAGTAAACTACAAACTCCTGAGGTCAAAATCAATTTTTAATTATGTATTCTTGTGTCTTCATGATACCTAACACTCGGATGGATATTAAGTAGATATTCAGATTTGATGAATAGCTACATTGCACATAGTTTAATAAACTCATATAGACTATTACCAATCTGTCATTGTGTAATGTATCACTGCTGACTGGGAATTCACAGATGAGCAAAAGAATACACATTTTCTTGAGCATTGAATTTGTCATCATGTTTAATGAGCATGATTATCCTAACAATTAGCTCATTAAATATTCAGTATCTAGGCAGCAATTCCCAAGGGGTGATCTTAACACATCACATAAATTGGAAACAAATACCATTCACAGCACAAATGGAAGGTGTTATTTTGATATCTTGGTTTTTCCATCTTGGTTTTTCCCTTTCTACATTCCTACTTTCAGGGAGTCCTCCGTGATCTCCCCAGACTCCAGGGCTCCCCAGTGGCTCAGCCTCCAAAGCTCTGTCATGAGGTGTCTGAGCTGGCGATAATCCCCAGAGGGTTCTCAGTTGTTCCCAAATCCCCTTTCCCTTCCCCCTCAACAATGAAAACTTGAGACCAGTGTTTTGGAAAAGCATTTCTGGAAGGCTGCCAGCATCTGCCCTGGATATTAGTGAGTCTTGCTTTCCATTCCATTTATGTGACCTTATTTTTTCCTAAATGAAAATAAAGAAGTCAAGTTTTCAGAGGGGAAGCATTAGTAGCAAACAGATCTCAAAGAGACAGCGACAGAATTCAATGTCCACAACAAATGCTCTTCTCTCCCTATAAGGCCCTATCATGTGCGCTTATAACTGACTACTCATTTACTTTTTCTGGTTATTGCACAGTGAAAACGCCTTTACCAAAAATTACCTCTTCTCACTTTGCTTTCTTTTTTGCTGTATGAGTCTGCTATTACCTTGAGTATAGTTTATTCTTTCATCTATCATCCCTCATCCCTTATGATCTTGAAAGACAGAATATCAGAACACAATAGCCTGATTCACACTGAAATAACTTGTAAAATGTCCTAGAAATATGCACTTTTCTGGGACTTCAGCACAAGAATTGCTCAGGATATCAAGTAGGCTTCACAATACAATTTCCCCTTCAGTTATGCAGGTTCAGTGAGCTTAAGGGACTTACTCTCTGAGTAGTGAGACCTCATGGTTATGTTGCTGAGTGAGGGGTCACTTACCCCTTGGAGGAAGTTTCCTAGTCAATATCAGTCAGGCATCTTCCGTGAGCCATACAGGCATCCTTAATGCTAATATTCAAAGTTCAAAAAAGTGATTAAAGACTTGAGGGTAGCAAGTTTCTAGGAAACTTGTATCCAAACAGCCATGGAAATCAACATGGCCAGCACTTCAAAACATATGTTAGAAGCGAAAGGTTAGTTGAGGGTCAGAAGGAGAGTGACAGTTTATCTCATGTCCTTTCAAAATGGTTCACAGGCAAAAGTACCTTGTTCTCAAGGTTACCTAATTTTCTCCCTCTATCAACAGAATCAAAAATAATAATCCAGCGATCTCTTCCGCTTCTAGGCAGGAAGCTTCCACACTATGGCACTCGCGTATCCCTTGCAGTTGATTAAGTTCGCTTTAGATGTGGGGAAGCTGTTTCTGATCCCCTTATCACAGTGTAAAGTAAAACATGCTTGACTGCTGAATAAAAATGGAAGATGGAATTACAAAGAGGAAAAGTTCACTTGAAAACAAACGAAGTCCAAAGTCCTTTGGTCACACCCAAAGAAAGTCAGAAAAGCATATTTTAGAAATAGAGCTAAAGGATCCTTGGCAATCTTTTTTAATATACCATTAATTTCGACTGTAACTAAGGAAAAGAGTATTCTGTGTTACCTGCTCAAATTCAAATAGCTAAAACAAAACAAACAAACAAAAAAAACATTTTCCAGGTTTAAATTCCACACTCAAGGTTTGCTATTGCCAAAGGCATCTGCAAAAGCAATTTTTCCTATGTAAGGAGAACACTAAATGAATTCACTGTATTTCAGAAATTATTAATATGTATGATTTTAACTTCCCCTTTCATAAATCACCATTCATTCTCTCTAGTTTTTCATTTATAATATGCTCCATTTTGGATCCTGCACAAGTAGACATTTCTCTAAAGTTTTGCTAAAACAATTAGAGAAAGTCGTAAAACATTAAACCTCTAATGAATTTTAGGGGTTAGCTAGATTGACCCCTCATTTTACAGAAGGGGAATTCAAGAAATAAAGGGCATGGCAGAGTAGAAGCTGGATCCCTAACTATGATTTCACACAAGAGACCATGTATGCCACAATGTTTACAGATGCTAACTATGGAATCAGACTTTCAGAGTTTAACTTCTAGTTCCACTGTGAACCAACTGCATGATTTTGGATAAATTACTTGTGCTCTGAACCTGCTCCCTCATCTCCACACTAGGAATAATGATAAAAGGTATGTCACAGAATACTCTTTAGAGTGACTGTTAAAGTACTTAGTGGGATAATAATTTGCTACATTAACCCTTGCAATGTATCAACTATTGTTAATAATCTCCATTTCATTGTAAGAGATAAAATTACCATTTTCTCTCCTATGCAAGTTTTCTTGAAAAAAATACTTGAAATCAAATAGCCAGCATTAAAAATTCTTAATTTCTGCATTCCAAAGCCTCTTAGCGGTAGTGTCTGGTATCATTCAATGTCAGTTTCTATTACTATAAATCTACATTGTGCAGTCCTTCCAGAGGATGTTCCAGAAAGAACAACGAGATTTTAAGAGAGGTGTTATTTCTATAAAAAGACAGACGTAATTTTGAAATGATTATAGAATATAAAAATATTACACATAAAATATTTAATTATTTCAGTTTTTAAAAGCTTAATGTCTATAGATTGAACTGCTTTTCATTTTCAGTAAGAAAAATATCATTTATTGACTTCTGTTTTTAAGAAAGGAAACTCATTTGACTTATGTCTGGCACTTGTCATACCACTTGAATATGTTTTCTTAGGGCACATTCCCCTTCCTTTCTCACGCTCCACATAAGCAGAGCCATTTGAGGACGGTGCTAAGTACTTAGGAGGAGTTTGCAATATGGTTTGTTTTAGTGCTGGGAAATTCTTCTTGGTGTTACCCTGACCTCAAGTGGTCTACTTCCTAATGCTTTTAGCAGTGAAAAACATCTATTTAGACTTACTTAGACAGTTTATAAATTAGATAACATATATGATCTAACATAGCTGAAGATTTCTCTTAAAGTTGGAAGTGGATAATCCCAGCACTCGGGAGGCTGAGGTAGGAGGAGCTTTGTGAGTTTGAGACCGGCTTGTGCTACAACTCGAGTGCAGGGCCGGTCTGAGCTACACAGTGCGACCCTGACTCAAAAAATCAGGGCCGGGAGTTTGGCTCAGTGACTTAAGCACCTTTCTGACAGGCGCGAGGTTGTGAGTTCAATCCCTGGTGCTGCAGAAAAAAAAAAAAAAAAAAAAAAAAAAAAAAAGTTGGAAGTGAAATTGTTGGGAATGCTAGTTTACTCTTGAAGTTCCTCCTGTTCTTTTCTCCTTTCTCCCTGTCTCTTGTCCACAGGGCCAAACTTAGATCTTTTCACATCAGACTTTACATTTGATCCTTCTACTGACTTTGGCAATTTCACATTCTTTACATCTTTATGATCCACCAGTGAAACCTATACCTCCTCTATCAAGACTCTGTGCAAAATAGATGTTGTTTCTTCACTCTGATTTATTCTACAATAAAACTTGTTAAGAATGCCAACCTCAGAGTCATTCTCAGATCTGTCTCAACTGGGACATTGTATTGTGGTTTAAGAATGCATGTTCACAGGTCAGGTAAAGAACATTTCGAAATCATCTCAGCCACTAACTAACTGTACCTCTTGAGTAAGCCATTTAAGGGTTGTGAACTTTAGTTTCACCATCTGTAAAGTGGATATAATTGTGAGACCTAGTTCATGGAGTTTTTAGAGAATTAAACAAAAGTAAAAAAACTTAGCATTATGTGTAGCAGACACTAGGTGATCAAGAATATTAGCTCTGGTCACAACCCTGGAAGGCAACCAGCATAGTACTTATCACATGTGGTTGAATAAATGTCAGCTATTATTAAATATCACTACCATGGAATTTAACAGTGGTAGTAATAAACCCACACTGACACTCAGGCACCCATAGCTTGATGTCACCTTTTATAGGCAACAGTGTATATCCTAACCTCTCTGGGACCATTCGCATTCAAACGATGGAGGTGAACAGAGTTTGGAAGGCAGAGAGGTGGTTTGGGGCTTCAAACTGCGGCTCACAGGTGGCCAAGGACTCTGATCACACATCAGCCTACCCTGACTGTTGCCCATGGGGATTTCAACCATACCACATTTGCTTTTCATTAGTGAGGGTTGTATTTTTACCTTTGAAGTTCTTGTTTTAAAATCCAGTAATACTAAATGTTCAGAAATCCAAATCATATACAACTACTCAAAGATTTTATGTAGCTCCTTGTGGCTTACCAATCTCTGGGTCAAATGCAAACTTAATTCTACATATACTAAATCCCAAAGACATTTATTTTGGAAATATTTTTATCTCAAGTTCAAAACAGATGGACTTGACAGAAGAAGATTTGGTCTATTAGATAAATTATGTAATTACATCTCTGAAGCAGATGTGCCAAAGGACCTGTATTTAACAATAAAAATCTTTTTAATTTACACATTTACCCTGAGGACACCATCAAAATCTCAAAATCTATATTAGTATTTCCCAAGTTAGGTGTTACCTAACAAAAACTAGTTTGTGGTTAATTAGATTAGGAAAATCAACAATATTATACAGCACCTCTTGTATACATTAACATATGAAAGATTCTGAACTTTCCTAGAGAACAGAAAATTTATAAACTTGTTTTACCTAGCTGATGAATTTGCAATTGGTTTGCTTTTGAAAAATTCCTATTATCAAACTAAGAAACCAATATTCCTCAAAATAGATTGCAGAAAAAATATTAATCTGGATGTTTAAGAGAACAACAATGATTTTTTAAACCTTACACTGAGTAAGCAAGCAAGTTCCTAATTCAGCTATCACTTCCTGCCTCAGCAGAGAAATGAGCATCCAATCTTTTAATGCAGACTAGATGCATTACAGAATCACCAGGCTTCAGGTGAATTTTGCATGTGTTTTTTTTTTTGTTTGTTTGTTTGTTTTTTCCTTAGGGAAACTGAGGTTCTATGGTCTGGATATTTGTTTGCCTTCCAAATCCATATATAAATTCTCAGTATGAAGGTATTTGGAAGTGGGCGCTTTGAGAGATGATTGGGTCATGAGGATGAATCCCTCATTATTGGGATTAGTGCCCTTACAAGTCACTAAGAAGACCAGCATTTCTCCTTGAACTCTCAGAGAAAATAATGAGACGTCATCTATGAATCGGGAAGACAGCCTTCTCCCAACCCTGAAGCTACTCTGGGCCTTTGTCCTGGACTTCTCAGCCTCCAAAATTATGAGATGTAATGTCTGCTGTTCACAAGCCATCAAGTTTGTGGCATTTTGTTACATCCTAAATAGACTAAGACATAAGACTTGGCAGGAATTGTATGAAGATACTTTGCATAGATTTTAAAATTTCAAATGAAGAATTTACAAGTTAATAGAAGATGCAATTACTGATAAATACCTCAAAGGAACATGTAAAATATATCTTAACAGAAGGGCTGGCAGTTTGGCTCAGTAGCTTAAGTGCCTGTCTGTCAGGTGTGAGGTTGTGAGTTCAATCCCTGGTGCCACCAAAAAAAAAAAAAAAAAAATTAAATTAAATTTAAAAAAACCTCATTATCTATCTTAACAGAAAACTCAGTAGTAAATGAAAATGGGTTAGAATTTGATTTAATAAAGATGTTTAATCTATTCATTTAAAAATGTTTAATATATATTTACAGAGCTCCAAATATTGGTTGTCTAGATCCTAGAAATATGCTGCTAGAAAAGATGCATCCCTGTCATTAAGGATGATGGCAGTGACTAATGTATTACAGGAATAATAGTTTAAAAGTGAGTGTCATATGGGTAAAGATGAGATGATATTATAGCAGATTAGAGAGGCAGTTGGCCAAATCCTAGACAATTTCAGAGAAGATTTGCCTAGGGTTCTGAATTATACTTGAATTTCAGATAAACAATGAGTCATTCCATATTTGTGACTGGTTGTCTTGCATGTATTTGCCAAGTATGGCAAGTCTACTGGGCCATAATATTTAAATTGCAGTCTAAAGAGAGAGAAAGAGACAGATAAGGGGACAGAAAATAATAATAGAGGAAAAAGGACCCATACATAGATGTAGATTTAAGCAGAGAATGGGATCTACAAAGAAGGATGGGCTGTTCAGTATGGCAGAATTGGAGATTTGGATGGAGAGGGAGTTGTAAATATTTTTTGGATTATCTCCTTTCATTAGAGGTAATGTGGACCCGTGGGGTAGTTCTATGTTTAAAGATATCAGATTTGTGCTTAGGAAGAGTCATCTTAAATGAGGCCACACTGGTGAGAACATTTATTGAGAAATGACTCTGGCTTGAATTAATTCAACTCTCTGAAAAACACTGTCAAGAGATAGAAAAGATAAGCCATAAAATTGCAAAAGACATACCTGACAAAATACTTTGGTTTAAAATACAGAAAGAAGTCCTAAAACTCAAAAATAAGAAAATAAAAAACTTAATTTTTAAAATGGGAGAAATATCCAGGCAACGTATCAATGAAAATATCTAAACAGCAAGTAAGTATTTTTAAAAAGGCTCATAATCATAAGTTATCTGTGAATTATAAAGACAAAAATTAAGTATCACTAGACATATTTTAAATTGCTCTAGTCCATAATGCTAATGGCATGAAAGGCTAAAGAAAATGTAGAGCAATAATAATTTTCGTTCACTGTTGATGGAAATGCAAAATAATATGATCATTGTGGAATACAATTGGGTAGTTTCTTATAAAATTAAATATACTCTTACTATATAATCCAGAAGTCACCATGCTTGGTATTTATCTAAATGAGTGAAAACTTAGGTCCCTATACTCACCTGCACAAAAATGCATGCAGTATGTTTATATACAATTGACCAAACTTGGAACAACCAAGATATTCTTCAATACAAATGAATAAACATACTTGGTACATCCAGTCATATAGTCGAATATAATTCAGGATCAAAGAAATAAGCTATTCCATCATGAGACAATATAGAGGAGTATTAGTCAGGTTTTATGCTGCTGGGACACAATACTAGATACCTGCAATTTGAAAAAAGAGAGCTTTAATTTGGCTTGTGGTTTCAAAGGATTCAGTCCTGGCTAACTGACTTCATGGCAGAAACATCATGGTGGAAGGGCATGGGAAAACAAAGCTGCTTAGTTCACAATGGCCAGGTGAACAATGCTAGAGAGAAAGGATAGGCAAGGGGCCAGATGTAGGCCCCAAGGTCATGCCCTCATAACCCACCCAGACCCACCCTGAAACAGCACCCTAATTTGAAACCATGAAGCATCCTTTACCCAATTTCTAGGCAGCTATCAAGCCAATCAAGGTGGCAATCCAGCTTCCCCATCACAAAAAGAAATTCAGTCAATACTGACTAGAGGAAGCCAATCTAGAAAATCAACATAATGTATGATTAGAACTATGTGACTTTCTGGGTTAGGCAAAATTATGAAGATGATTATTTTAGTCACTTTCCTGTCCCTAGGCATATTACATGATATCCAAAATTTAAATAAGGGCAGATTTCTTTTGACTCATAGTTTCAGTCCATGGTTGTCTGGCTCCAAGGCAGAAACAGGATAGCAGAGGGGTATAACAGAGGAAAAGGTGATCAAGCATGGCAGGCAGGAAGCAGAGAGGAAAGGGTGGAGCCAGAGATGGAGATGAACATCCAGGTAATGCCCTAGTGACTTTTCTGAACAGGCCCCGCTTCCTAACTGCACACTTAGCTAATGAACTCATCCACGCATAACTCCACTGATGATTTTAGCACTCCCATGCTCCGATAACCTTCCACACACATGAAATTTGGAGTGGGGACACTTTAGATCCGAACCATAACAATAACAAATCAATGAGTGGCTACCAGAGTTTTGGGAGAAGGAAAGAGGAATAAATAAATGGAACACAGGGGATTTTTCAGGCAAGGAAATGATTCTGTACTGTGGCAGTCAACACTGAAAATGTGTATATGAAGGGCTTTGCATCTGGGCTGTAGATGTGGTCATTCTGACAGATCAGCTAGGGACTCTGCAGATGGAGTGCGGTGTGACTTGAAGGGAGGCCATAGCCTTGCAGCCCAGGATGTCAGCACCTTTTTTGTGCTGTTCTCAAGCCTATCTACTCCAGCCTCTCAGCCTAGTTCCCATTGCTATCAGCTCACGTGTAACATGTACATATCTCAAACTGTCTTTTGGATTTCTCTAAGATTGCCTTTGTACTCTTCATGTACTTAAGACAGAGTATCCCTTTAATAAAGAGAGTGGTCATCAGCCCTCCACTCATGTTACAAGCCTTCTTTCACGATGATACAAGTCATTGGAGATGAGCCCCAGTATTAATAATCAGAGAACTACATGTGTGCTCCTGGAATGGTGGACACATGTCTTTACATATTTATCAAAAATCTACAAAATGTATGTGAAGAGTGAACCCTAATGAAAATCATCAACTTTAGTTAATTGTGTATTCATATTGGCTCATCAGTTACTACCAATATGTCACACTAATTCAAGATATTAATTATAGGAAGAATTGTAGAGGAACTTTCTATGTTTTATTTTCAGTTATTCTGAAAACATAAAACTGCTACAAATGAAGTTTATTAGCTACACAAATGTTGTAGAGCAGCAACAGTAGGTTGGAATTTTATGCTCCATTTTGAGCTTCCCACTTTTTGTCAGGCGTAAGTGATAAAATGTGTAGTTTGCTCTTCAGAATGGAGATGTGGGGTAGGATCCAGGGCATAGGCATTGCAAGAAATGTGCCTATAAACAATATTAAGTATGAGATGAGGACTAAATTTAGAGCCCAGTGAATTACAAATATTTAAGACACAGATGATGAGTGGACTGCAGAGACTATGAAGAAGAGAGAGAGTGATAGAAAAATATGGTACCATGAAAAGCTATGTGGAAGCCTCCCTAGGAGATGAGGGAGAAATCACTAGCAGAAGCATCTGCAAAATGATTCTGAGCATTTGTGCGGTATTGGCTGCTATAACAAAGTACCACAAACTGAATGGGGGAAAATAATTGAAACTTTTTTTCCTCGCCATTCTAGAAGTAGAAGTTCAAGGTATTGGTCAATAAGCACTGCAGCACAGTGGGGGATAGGTCTGAGTGAAAATCTTTTCTGCTAGCTTTTGATTTGTCAGTAATCTGGGTGTTCCTTATCCAATCCTGGGTGATCACTCTGGTCTGCCTCCTTCATGATATGACAGTGCTTTCCTGTGTGTCTCTGCCCAAATGCCTCTCTCCTTATAAGGACATTAATAATTAGATTAAAGACTATCCTAATTGGGGTGAATTGACAACTGGTGATTAACTTGTAACACCCAGCTGAGCTGCATCAGCATGGTGCTGGTGTAGATGATCCATCTGAGGACTGCTGCCAACAACATAAAAAGAACTGGAGAGGAAGAAGTGGTGTTGTTTGTTCTCTTGTTGCCGTTTGTTCTTCTGGAGGAGATTTGTGCTTCTTTCTTCATATGAACTTGGTTGTTCTCATCATCAGAGGAACTTGGGACCTTTTTGTCACTGAGACTGACTACGGTTCACTTTAGAGGAGCTTTGGTCGTCACTTCGAGCATTGCTTCCTGGTTCCAGAGGCGAAGATGGCACACTGTTCAATTTCTCAGAGAAGCTTGTCATGCTGGCTTCCTGATATGAACTAAGTCATCCTCATCATCAGAGGAGCTCAGGACCTTGTTGTCGCTGAAGATGACTGTGGTACTTTTGGGAGGAGCTCTGGTCCTTACCTTAAGCATTGTTTCCTGGCTAGAGTGCAGATCTCTCTACCTGCTGGCACAGACCTTCCAGCTTCCACCACTGATCTTTGGGCCTTCCCAGCACAGAGCCGTGAAACAGACTTGCATGAGACATTGTCATAGCCTCTAGGTCTTCAACTGGACTCATGCAGGACATTGCCATGGGATTGAAGTCCTCAGCTGGATTCTTTGGGTCTTTAGTGTGTGGACAGATTTCCTGCACATTTATGTATTTGACTCTTTGGGTGACTATTATAAAATAATTCTATAAATTATGTGTCCTATATTAAATTGTTTTCCCTTGCAAACCCTGACTATGACACCAATCTAATGTAATTTTATCTTAATTTGATTAATATGACTTTATGTGTAAAGACTATTTCTGAGTAAAATGATATTCACAGGTGTTGGAGATTTAGACAAGAAATGTCTCTTTGTAGGACACAATTCACCCTAGTACGGAACTGATCAAAAGAACCACAGAGTACTCATTGGATTTTAGATTGAGGATCTTGGAAAGAAAAAAACCGCACAAACAACCAAAAAAAGAAGACAGTTCCCACGAATAGGGAAGATCGAAGTCCCAATTGTAAGAACGTGAATAGTGAATGGGAAGGAAAAATTGGAGATCATGAATGAAGACACAATATTTCAGGAAGTTTTGGGCAAATCTGGCAGTAGTGAAAGGCAAGGATCTCCCCTCACTTTTATTATTGTTATTTTTAAGAAATGAGATGGAGTAAATTGCTGAAAGGATAAGTTTAAACATAAAAGAAACGCCATTAAAACTCTGAAGGGGATAGAGAGATGCAATACAGGACACAGCTTAAATTTAGAAATAGAACACACCTCTTTTCCGAAAGTAAAATGGAAGAAGAAAAAATACTTATGGATATAACTATATGTGACATCAAGTTATTCATAGATATAATGGCTGGAAATTGGCACAGTTAGTTTTAGGTTGTCTGTTTTTGTGTGCGTGATGCATTAGGTAAGAGATTTGGAAAGCGAAAGGCTTTGAAATGTGTATGGTGAAAAGTACAAAGGGAAATGACAGTGAGTTCAGGTATGCAGAGGGTCCCTTTGGGGAGGAATAAACACGTTCTTAGGAGAGTTAGTGTACATTCTTCTGGTGGAACTAACCTACACTAAATGTTTTTCTTTTACAGTTAGTGCTCTTCATTATTTCAGGTAGAAACAGGTGTGATAAAAGGATTTGAGGATATTGGCCAGAGAATAAAGAATGGACTGTGATGTTTAAACTGAATAGTAAAATGAATAAAGATAGAAGCAAATGTCAGAGAAAATGCAAAAGTCACGGTACTGGAAGGTTTGATAGGATGCTATCACAGGTACTTTGGAGAAACTTAAGAAAATTTCATGCAGTGTCTGGTGCCACCAGAGAATGGGAACTTCCAATATGGCACAATTCTAGGTGAACCGAAGATCTGGGATGTCAGGACAGAGGCAGTTGCCTGAAGTACGTGAGAGGCAAGAGTTTCTGGGGATATGTTATAATCTGATTATTAGCATTTTAACAAATTTTTTAAGTCAGTCAGAACATAAAATACATTTATTTGCATTTGTTTTCTTGACTGTAAGCAAAGTTCTGAATTGGCATTTTTTTGTACATTATTCTCTTCCTTTCCAGTGCTGCTCATTCCTGTTAACTTGCCCCAGTCGACTCCTTCCCCCAATCCCCTTCCTCTTTGGGAGAGTTGGGCTTCCCTCAACATCATCTTCCCACTCCTAGAAAATCAGTTTTCCAGTTACAATGCATCTGCTTTACACTTTCAGCCATCATGTAAGCTGCTCTAAACGTGGTGAAGACATGAATAAAGATTCATTTAGTGAATTAAGAGAGAACAAGGAGAAAGGATACAAACTAGATAGAACAAATGCTTGTGTGAATCGTAGTCTACCACTCACAGGCTATATGGTATCTGGAATCTTAACCTTTGTGTGCTTCAGTTTTCTTACCAGCAACAAAGAATAAGAGGACCAACTTGTCCTTCATAGATGCGCATTGTCTAAGTATTTGATAAATAAAAGTAGTGTGAATGAATTTATATTCTTCCCTCATATAGAACTATTAGGACTCATAGATGCAATACCTTAACTGCAAGATCTAATTGTACTGGAGAGAGTTTCACATTTGGCAGCACAATTAATGTTTCTCTTGTCCTCCAAATCACATTGGGTATAAATGTATCTGTTATATCAATGCAGTGCCATCTACTGGTAAAGCAACGGCTAAAAATAAAATATAAATCTATTTAATATTTTCCTTTTTCTTAACAAATATTTAAAAGCATCTAAATCTTTTAAATTGTATTGAAATTTTAGATGTCAAATGTTATTCCCCTTATCTAATATGTCTGTTTCTGAAAATGTGTATTTTGAAAAATAAAGAATAAATAAGTGTACAAGGGTTTTGCAAGAAAGAACACTTTTCTAAAATGCCTTGAACTGACAAGATTAGATGGGGTTCAAACAAGCTCTTCTAATCTGTACCTACGTGGCCACATTGTTGTAGGGTTCACACTCATTCAGGAAGGCAAATGAAATACCAAGATCAAAGTACTGTAGGCCTGTAGTAAATGAGCACTTTCCATGTGGTTTATCAGCTGGGTTTGCTCAAGATTGTGTCATTCACTTTAGTAGCATAAGCTAAACATACACTAAGGACAGTAAGAAAGCTGCTTACCTACTGTTACTGTTATCCCGGGGATTGGTAGCTGCTCTTTTGCTGACTGTCACAAAAGACTTTAGACCTGAGGAACTGACCTTAGCTAGGTATATGCTCCAAGAAAGAGGAGAATAGATTAAGACACAAACAAACAAGGAAATGACAAGCCGAGGAAGAAAGAACACTTTCAAAGATATAACACTAATTAAGATAAATATATTAAAGAACCTCCTAAAATACTTACAAGATATAATTAGTTATGTACTTAGGCAGTGTAAAATGCCCTTAAATGGGGTTTTTAATCATTTTGTAACAGTCTCTGATGCTGATCTTTAGTTGCGCTTTATAGATTAAGCCAGTTTTATAGGTCTTCCTTAACAATTTCTTTACTTATATGGCTGGCTGATAGGATAGTTAAGGAGGAACTTAAATGATATTTTAAATTGTACTTCAAATTCTTTTGCATACAAAGTCTTAACTTGGAAATGACTTTTTCTTCTGTTCTGAGATTCTTTTCAAATGATCAGATTCAATAACTTTGCAACATAGCAGTGAGCACATTAAAAAAATAAAAAAATAAACAAGCTTCTGTTAGAGAATTAGGATAAAGGCAATCTGTCCCAAAGGGGTTTGTTTGTTAATTGCTTTGGTCCACTTTACAAGGTCAAATCCATTCTCCTAATGACAAATCTCATCTGTTCTGGCAGAGAAAGAAATGTTTTCTTTCACTTCTACGTGTGGCAAGAGCTCATTCATCTCAGTAAGTTCTGAAGAGAAATCTAGCTACATCAGAAAGAGGAGTATTCAAAGGGCAACTGATGGCCAGGAAGATATATGGAATTCACTTTCCTGAGACAGACATTCGAATGGTAACAAGTGATAGAAAACAGCTCTATATTTCAGCATGATGTGTGTTCGCTCCTGATGATTAAGCCCCCTGTGAGCCATCTGCGTTTAATGGGTTAGAACTACTTTGTAGCTGCAGTTTTTTCCCTCCACCGTTTTACTTGAGAAGAGGGTAATCTCCACTCTTTAAAAGTTAAGCATGTAAGAAACCCTGCCAAGAGAATCAGGGGGAGCAAAAAGGCAAATTTATAACCTGGTGTTGTTTTAAGCATTCAGAAGTATAAACAAGAAGTGTAGATAAATGTGTACAAGTAGATGCGTAAGTAATCTTCTGTTTATCTCAGTTACATTATTCCCCTAAATTCCCCAGAATTAACCCAATTAGTTTATATAATGACAGATGCTATTTGTCAGCTAAGCAATTAGGGATGTGCATAGCTGATGCTTGACCAGGAGATGTTATTATTTTACCTCTAAGGCAAGCCTTGGGATCTATAATCTGTATCTGGTAGTTTCTGCAGATAAAAATCAGAATCCAGTGTGGAAATTATTGATCCTTGAAGCAGTGTACACTATCAGCATTATTAATGCAATTAAATTGAACTTATGGTTTAAAACAGCGATGATGCTAATGGCTTTCTGTATATGTGTCTGCTTTACCCAAGCCATGTCACATTTTACTAACATCTCATTATTTTTCTTTGACTTAGCAAAGTCGGCAGCCATAAGCACTTAATAAATATTTGCTGAATTGAATTAAACTCTGAGAACTGAGAGGTGAGATGGGACTGATCATCAGTGAGACATCTGAGATCAGAATCTTGATTCTCTTCTGCCAAGTAGTTAGTGATCTCTGCCAAAGCTAATGGAACCATGACGTGAAGACTTTTAAATCTAAGAAATCACATGACTGCAAATGCTAATGTGAATCATTCAGCAATGGGAGCCTCACAAGTTCTTTCTTGTTATTTATTTTCATTCTGAATACATTGACTAATTTCAAGGTTTTCTGACCTAATAACACTTAGATCTCTCCCTAGGTCTTTAAAAATTTCTGTAAAGTATTTCCCCAATTTTTTTTTCCTTTTTCTCCCCACTTACAACCAGAAAATACATCTACAAGAGGAAGCTCCTCAGAGCTTTAAACACATCAATCAGTTTCACAGCTGGGAATAGAGGGATCTAGATAAGACAGAGAAATTCCTCTATTAAACCTGTTTATAAATTTTAGGCAACGGTTTTATATAAACTGAGAAAATGTTGACCAAGTCGAAACAGACAAGAGTTAAAGACACAAAGCAACTAACTCCCAGCTGCTTATTTTTCTTTTCTTTCTCACAGTAAGGAGTAATTTTTCTGTAATGACCTCAAAATCTTCTCTCTTTCTCTTGGTCAGAGATTAATAAGAATACCAGGGTTAAAGCTTCTTACTGAAATTTTCCATCAGCTTTCTGTAGATAGGCATTTTACTACTGCATTTTTATTTTTTTCTTTTATACATTTACATTTAAATGTCATTTTTAAACGTGTGTTATTTTCCATATTAGGAAAGTTTCAGCAAGTATCACTGATGTAACTACACTGGATATTCTTTGCAGACAAAGGTCAATGCTTGAATTTATTAATAATTTCTATCACCTGCATAGCATATTACAATATTATGAGCTCTACACACATTGAATTATTTGACAGTAGAAAACTTAAAAGACATTATTGAAATAAAAAATTGTTTTGCTGTTCAACCTATGAATTTTGGTATTGTTAACAAACATGATAATAGAATAGGGAAAGCATTATTTCAAATTTGGAAAAAAGATATGTAATATAAATAAAGGATTATAAATATTTTAACTAGCACAAACTTATTTGTGTTCTCTTTCAAAGAAAAATGATGAAGTACCATTCCTGTATGTTCCTGTTACTTTTTCTAAGACTGATTCAAATGTCATCTCTTCTTGGTAGCCTTCTATGAACTATTCAGGGTTGAATTAATTCCTCTTTACCTATTTTCCAGTAGTGTTTTGCTTGAGACACTTCCAAGTTATATTATGATTATTTCTTTTACGTTTTCATCTCCTAACAAGCATGTTACCATCTACAAGATCTCAGCACGAAGGAAGACTCTTAACAAATGTTTGATAAATTAAATAAAACTCAAAGATTTTAAAAAGTGAAGAGAAGATAACATATATAATTTATAAAAAGGATGAAAACTTAGGACTTAGTAGAAAAGCATATCTTTAAGTAATTCACAGACCATAATAAAGTATTTTTCAAAGTCATATTTTAAATTATCTTTGCTTCCTAGATTTAAGGAAAGTTCATGGGATAAGATACTAATGGGGAAGATTTGGCCTTAGCAGTTCCTTTTATTGTCTGGTCATATTTCCTCATCTGTGCATTGTAAGTGATAATTATACTCACTGTCACAAAATAGTGAAAGTCAAATGAGAAAATAAATGTAAAAGGGCTGTTAATTTAAAACTTTATGCAACTTTTTCAATTATTGATGAAAAATTAACTAAATGGGCTACCTCAGGCTTTATGGACAAAGTGAAAGAACTGGGATTCCTAAAGCCCTGCTGTGACCAGGACACTTCACAAACCATTTCCACACTTCCTGTGTCCTTTGTCCCCATGTACTCTTTCCCTATTTCTCAAAGATCCTTACTAAAATACCTCCTTCATGCAGTGAAGTGGCCTCCTATGAAACGTCCCATTCTCTTTAGTCCACACATTCTGCTAGGAAAACGTGATCTGATAAATTTCTATTGATTTTATTTCACTCCTTTCATAATATAGCATGATCTTTATGTTGGAAAATAAATTATTTAATCTAGAGTCACATTCCTGATGTAGGGTTTCTTAATGGCAACCATTTTTAGGTACTCAATGAAGTATGTGAATTCATTCTTAATGTTTTTATATAGATAAAAGTAAATACAGTTTTAAGAGGATAGCTAACTTTACTGATTTACAGGCATTCAAATATTTACAAAATTAACTTCGATATAGTAACAGCTATCCATCTTTATAGATGATTTAAATAACAAGATCTAAACTAGCTCTGAGCTAAAAATGACATGAATTTCAAAGCTGACTGAAAACTGCCCTTGACATACTTCAGTTGCAAGCATTTGTAGAAATTTTAGCAACTATTAAATATAATATGAAAACATCTGTTATATTGGTGACAAAGTCATACTTTGTATTAATACTATAATCATCCTTCAGTGCTCCAGAGGAGGTTGCTCCAGAATCAGTGTGCACATGCACCAACCACCACAGATACTCGTCTAATAAAATTGTACAATGTTTGCATATGGCCTATGTGCACCCTCATATTTATTATAAATCCTCTCTAGACGACTCTAATATGTAAATAGTTGCTATACTGTATTATCCGAATAGATACACAGATACAGAGGGAATACCGTACTGGGATTTGTTGTCCATATTTACAGTGCAAGAGAATGTTAAATGTCATTCTCAAGATTAGTGGAAATACTAATTTTTGTATCTTGGTTTATGAATCTGAATTCCATCCAGAGATACATCTCTCTTTTCTCCTCCTGTTGAAATTCTATTCTAGCAATATGGGTAGATTTTGGGCAAATTTCATAAGCAACAATTTAGACAGTATAAGTGGCCTGCAGGGGGCTCCTTTAGTCTTGTACTGAAAACCTGTTACCTGTTAACAGTGTTAGCAATTATTGTAGAGTGTCTTAAATTTTTAAAGTGTATCTCTATACACTATGTGAAGAAGCATGAAAATCTTCAGAAAACTTTCTATAGTCAAAGATATGTTATAAAATAGTGTCATGATAAAATATTCAAGTGAAATTTACTTGTGTCTTGGATTTAGAAAAAAATACGGTGATGTACAATTTTAAGACTAAGAAAAAAATCTTTTACTCAGTAATAAAATATTTTACTCAGTAAAGCTGAAAAATCAGCAAGCCCTCATATTGATGTTTTACTCATTGCTTTGGTAATAAATTTCCAGGATTAATGATAGTAATGATTTTTAAAAAGAGAATTATGAAAAACAAAGAATCTTATTTTAGCATACACCTTATCCTATAACATATTACAATCAGTTTTTGAGGTCTCATGCTATAAATAAATCTCTACTAATAGGCATTTCATTTCTGAGTTTATTTTCATTTGGATCATTGGTTTCATTATTGCATGGCTTTTATAAAATGTGTATTACTGGATTTAGAGGATAAAAACAGAAGTACTATTTAATGTGTCTTTTATTAAATAGATTCTCTTGCAAAAAGCCATACTTTATACAATGCAAAATGTAAATTACTATAAAAAATATCTTATAACTTTAATGCCTAATTCTTTAAAGTAGAAATGGATAAAGGCAATTGTGATGTTAAAGATACATTTTTACACACTAATCAGAGAAAAGAAAATCAGCTTCACTGGGATTTTAAAAGAAAATTTCATCTTTCTCCTAAAATATTCAGCAACATACTTGGTAATTATTTGTAATAAAAATATACCTAACTTAATCACTCATTGTGTAAATATTATTTAAATTTATTTTGAAAGACAATGGTCAGGATGATTGATAAATTTAGAAAATTAAAATTTTAAAGTTTATGTAAACACTGTAATTGATCTTTTCACTTCTTACTTTATCCAAGACATTATTTAGTTGCTGATGAACCAAAATTGCTGCATTATATAAAGACAGCCACATAAAACACAATGTGTTGTGCATTGTATTCTGAAAGTGAAAATAAGCACCTAGTATTTAAGATAAGAAAGCAAAGTTGCAAAAGGGAAACAACATATCACCTTTGTAGAAACTATGTTAAGTGTAGTTGTCTGTTACCTTTTCCCTTCCTTGAAGGTAAAAGAATCAAGACTCCAAAGAAATAATGAAAGAATTGAATTCCCACAACTGATATGCTAAATTCTATGAGTTTCCTCAAGGTTATACAGGTTAAGTAATTCTGGTTTTCTTTCTAGATGCGGTGTCAGGCCTATGGCAAAGATTGCTGGGAGTTGATTTTCCAACTTTCAGAAGGTGTTACGTGCGAAGCGAACAGTCACTACATAATATTCATGAAGACAAATGCGATACATTCAAATTTCACAAAACATTTTTTCTGAAATTTCATTTTATGCTTAACAAACCTTACCTAATTCTCTCATAAACTAACTTCTTGAAGCTCAATGTCTGTCAGAAAAAAGACAACGAGCATCTCTTAAACCATTTGTGTGAGAAAAACAGGTGAGTCACACGGAGTTTGAGACAGTCATAAGACAAAATGCTTCTGTGGATCAAATTATTGAATGTGCCCAACCTTCTAATAATCAATATTGTCAATGACGATCCCAAATAAAGGTATATAAATATTTGCTCTTTATCCTTTCAAATATGTAAGTTTAACATTCTTGTGAAACGTATGAATTGTAGTATGTGCAATTATGTTTAATCTAAGTGCAGAAAGAGCAACAGAAAATTCACGAAGTGCCTTTTATGAACACTCTGTGTTACTTTTATCTTATACTATTACATCCAAATTTAATTTTACTGTATTTTGCAATTTAAATGCATAATAACAATTTCACCCCAAAACGAACTAAATTGGAATATTAATACAAAGGTATTCATTCACTTTGGACTCCCACATTATAATGTGAGGCATGGCTGAAGGTATGAACTTCAGATATATCTTTCAAAGATCATAAATTCATCAAGGAAAGAAATCATGGTTCCATTATCAAATTATCCCAAACAGTATTTTATACTCTGTAGGTGTTAAAAAGTGTGCTAACTAAATTATATTTAAGCAGAAGCAATGCAGATGTAAAATTCAATTAGATAGTTTGAAATGAAAATGAGAAACAGCTGAGTTACAGGCATTCCAAACACTTAGTAAATATAAAGAGGAGAAAAACTCGGAGTATGAAGAGCAAGAAGGTAAAATTCAAACTTGAGTCCTGCCTCTCATTTGAAAAATACAGGGTATTAGCTGGGAGGCAGTAAAATCTAAATTATAAAAGCAGAAGAAAATGAATACTATTCATTTGAGAAATCTTTAAAAACTATCTAACATTTCAGCTCCAAATTTTAGTTTGCAAGTTCCTATTAACCACAAAGACGAATATTATACATTAAAAGAAGTCATCCTCTTCTAAAATATGAAGGATATTTAACAGCTGCCTAAATAATCTCTTAAAAGAGCTCCTGCATGTAAGCATAATTCACAGGGCTAAAGTTGAACAAGTTTTTCTTGGGAACAAAACTAAAAAGAGAACAAAAAAGCAATAAAGAACAGAGCTATTATGAAGTCAGGGAATGTTTGCTTAAGACATCACTCATCTCCATCATCTGTTTGATTTTAAATTTTATTGCAAAAAATGTCTAATTGCCATAAATATATTCCCTCTAAGAGGAGACACTTACTGGGTTTAAGTATTTTTTCTAAAATTAAATTTTAAAGATTCACTTATTCTTGTTCTTTAGACATTAAAAGCTTCCAGGCAGATCCCTAAAATCTGTAGGAACCACAAGAAGATTCTAAGAGAGTACAAAGAGCAGATCCTACTCTGATCCAAGCCATGGAAGTCATCTTCGTTTCAATTAATTTATTTGCCTTTATGAACTTAAGAGTCTTTCAAGGAGGCTGACATTTCACTCATCTGAAAAAGCTTGGAATGTGACAGGGGAAAGGGAGGAGAAGTAAATCAAAGGGTTAGCAATTTTCCAGATGCAATGTATTTTTCTTCTCTTCTTTATTCACCAGAAATTTTAGAGCGCCTTCTGACATCTTACTTCTCTCAGCAAAACCACAATAGCAAAAAATGCTTAAGACATGATATGTGAAGAAACACACACACATCTGATGAGACACATACTCACCAAATAAATATAAACTGTTTTGTCTTGCTGCTCCTTTAACTGAAAATGTTACTTAGTATATTTATAAAATGTTTTTGTATGTAGTTCCATCAACACAACTTTAGTTGAAAAGCCACAGCATACTCAACAACTTATTTTTTTCTTGTTTGTGATTACCAAGGCATTGAATCTATGCTGGCTTCTTCAATAAAAAGTGGCATTTATAAAAACTGTCATCATGACCATATTTTAAATCGTGCCAGAATATTTTAGTTATCACCTTTACACACATGGTTTCAGGAAACTATGCACAAATATTTCATGCAAATGCTGGTCATTTCAGGAGAGCTCTTTTTTCACTGAGTGAAAACTCACTGAAACATCTAGAGTCAAAAAAAAAAAATGAGGCTTGAAGATAAATTCTCAGCAACAGGGGATATGCCCATTGGTTCTTGGAGCCAGAGAGGCAGTTAACTCCCTACAACACCCTGGTTCAATATTTACCTGACAGCTTTGGTATCTTGACATTTCCCCTAGTGCATTTCCTCCTTTATCAGGTATTATTTTACAAGGGATTTCTTGTTATACAGAACTAACATAAATCAATCTATAACAGAGGAATTTGTTTAATACATTTATTCTTTTAAGAAGTTGCATGACCATATTTCATCGACTTGTACAATAGGGAAAAAAAAGTCTTACTACTAAAACAGAGTTTGTGGAGACTGGTGCATGGTAAACCTATTTAGTCTTTTCAGAGGTTCATTCTTAGATTTTAATGTTAAATAATAACAACTATTCATTTAAGCTGGTCTCACTGTATATCTTGACCTTTAGCAATTCCACACACAGCAGCTTATTGTGGTATCCTTTAAATATGAGAAATAAGAATGGTTTACTTTGCCATTAAGAGAAAAATAAAAGAGTACTGTATGTTACATGGCCCATGAAATATTGGCGGTGTGCTCCTTGGCTTTCATTCGAAGAACTGCAATACTGGAAGACCTCCTTTCAAACTCTGGCTTTGTTTCAAATGCATGTCCATTGGTAGCCCCAGTAAGAAGAGAGTCAGTGAAAAAATTGTTGAGAGGCACGTGGCTGAACTGATTTTGGTGGTTTGAAAACCCTGTGTAACTGGAATCTGTCCGAGGCGAGTGAGAATAAGGTGTCATGCAGGAGGAAGTATCACGTGGTAACATGCATGAAGTAACCACAGAACCACCGCTTGCATTTCCTGCCCACAAATTGTTCTGAATCTGGAAAATATAAAGCAACAAATATTACATTCACACTTTCTTGCTTTTGTTCTCTTACTTTCTGAAATTATATTTACTAAATTGGGCTAACTATACATTATTTCCCCTTTTTGAGTGGTGTCTAATTACATTCTAAATGCATAAAACAATGCCTGAAAAATAATAATTTGAGAAATTCTTCTGATTTATGTCCTGTAATAGAACTTCAAAACTTGCACAGGTGACCACATAAAAAGGTTTAAAATACGGTTTTAAATATAAAGATTTATCTTTCTAAACAAAATGACATAATTGCATTTTTTAAGTTCTGAAGTTGCACTCCCATGACAGATTTTTTTGTTGGGTTTTTTTTGGTTGTTAATTTTGTTTGTTTGTTTGCTTTTTGGAAATCACTGCTGATAATAGGTCATTTCATCTGTAAAGATATTTTTATTAAATTCATTTAGGAAAATATTTACCATCTCATTTTTAAGGCCTATAAACAGAAAATTTGAGAAATATATACACATTTTAGACATTTATTATTTATATATTTATTGCATTGTTTATATATTATATAGTCATTTGAAACAGACCTGTGACATGTAAAACAAACATAATTCTAAAACATGGATTATTAACAAATAATGGAAGCACAGCTAAAAAAATGACATTAGAAAAAATTAGCAGATAATTATAAGGTAAATATTGCATAATATATACGAGTTAAAGCAGTATTATAATTGTGCATGAGAAATTCACTGTTCACGTTAGTAAATTTCTACAAAAACAATTCAATAAAATATTATCAATTGGTATCATTTCCTCTAATATTTCTAGCACACAAAAGAAACACTCAGAACTTACATGAAATTTAAATAGGAAATACCTCAATCCTAACAATCAGACTATTTAAACAGACAAAAGTAATCAAGTATTATTGAGAATCATACAGAAAATCATGAGAATCTGCAAGAAGTAGGGCAAAAAAAAAAAAGGAAAACATTGTGTGGTATAGCAATTGAGAGATACACTGCCTTGGAAGATTAAACAACATTTTGTGCTTTTTGCAATGTGATTTAATACATTTGAATTCAGAAATTACATGTTTATCCTATTCACCTTTCTCAGTCTTTTTAAAATCAGTAATAACAGAACAATCAATGGTTTCAATACACATACAATATCGTCCTGTATGTATATTACATAAGGATTCCAGGTATATAATCTCTAGTGTGGTCTTATAAAAAATAAGTTTGAATCATTCTCTGACAACTCATCTTCAGTGAGTAGCAGAAAAACAGGTTTATAAATCCTCTAGATCACACTGACACAGAAGTTTCTCTGTCATTGAAAAGCAGATGATTTAACTAATTTCAAGACATAAGAGAAAATCTAAACAAATAATTTTGACGCTTATGTGGGGCTTCACTGGCTGGCAAGATGCTTATTTCTGTGTTGTTTAAAAACTAACTCCATATTTAATTATATAAACTCCTTTAAATGTTACATATTTATATGTAAACACATATAACAATATGGGGGAGAACTATATATTTGCATCCAGATATATATGTAATGATTTGAATATTTTATTAATCCTTAAATAGTCATGGGCTATGTATGTTCTTTTCCTTTCTGCTCACATTACTCTATGTATTTAACTTTAGCCAAAATATAACGATTGGTGTCAGTGATTGCTGAGTTATGCATCTCAAACCAACAAGAGGGCTGTTAATGTCATTACGCTGTCAAACTAGCCCTTCTTGCTTAATCTGGGTGATTTTTCCTCTGACATTCAATCAAACCTTGTACTATACTGCAAAAACCCAGTCCCAAGTCTGACAAAGAGCTTTCAGAAATGAAAGTAAACCTGCTTATTTTTGAAAAATAAAATGAGAAACAAGATGGTGATAGAAAAAAGTTATTTATAGCTTGTATGTTAGAAGATTTTTCAATTTACACATAATGTTGCTGGAATTTATTAAAGTGTTTGTGATCCACATACAAGAAAATGTGTTTGCAACTAAGTAAATTGTAAAAATAAGGAAGATAAACCATGAGTACAAATGAAGAAAATACTTTCTCCCTAAAAGAATTAAAATTAATCTACCTGTCATTTTAAAATTTCTCTAGTCTATTACATTGACACAATTAAGAGGTAAGTAAGTTTATTTTCATCAAAACTTCCTATCTGGAGATGATCAAGTGTGTTAAATGTGTTAGTTTTCATGAAACAATTTCTAACATATAGACATGTTTTTTGAGCAAAGCAAATTGACTAAAGGGAAGGACTATAGGAATATTTTAGTTGGCTTCAGTAGATACCCAAATACTTTGAAGAGTTTGCCATTTATTCCCAAGAGTAGAGAGAACTGCACATTTTTAACGATATATTCTGTTTCCATGACCTCTCTCCCTCTCCTCTTTGCTTGCAGTCCACAACCTCTTCCATTATTAAGTTTCTGGTTTGTTTTCATTTGATTTCTGATATCTAGTATGTTTCCATAGCAAAAGTGCAGATACAAACAATAAGATAATATCCAGTGCACTGTGATTTTACTTCCTCAGATGCATTCTCTGTCAAGTTGTCTATTTCTGTGATGATGATCAGTATCAGGCGCACCAATTAATTACCACTTCTTGGGCAGGTACTATGAACACTTTTTAATTGTTTCAACACATTAAAAGTGGGTGTTTTATTACCCTCATTTTGTAAAAGGTAAAACTATGGAAAAAAGAGCTGAAAAACCCCACCCGAGATTCCATAACTCCAATGCTGAAGGGCAAATTTGAACCTAGGAAATCTAAAGAAATGCTACAGGAATTTAACAGGTTTTATGAGTTACAGCAGGTTATTTACCTGTTTATAATCTTAATTATAGAGAGGTTCTAGCTACTAAACTCTGAAAGCAAAATCTACGATTTTTAATCACAACTATTTCCTCTTCCTGAAGCCTATCAGAATACATAATACATCTTTAATAAAATGTATTGAGTGATTGGAAAATTCCTAAGAATATGAAATTCAGACAGATAAAATTTTGCAGCTATAATCAATATTTTATGAACAATATCTAATAATATATCTGAATGCTGTTCCATGATATGAAGCTTAGTATCACCACATTCTACAATCTCAACAGAAATCATGTTTACATTCCTAGATCTTGCTGTCAGTATTTCCCCAGAGAATTTTGGTTTTTTATTAAAACTTTACTCTGTATCACAGATGAATTTCTTTGGAGATTCTGACTAAGCATGAGTGTTGATTCAGGATATCTGTATTAAAGTGATGGTACACGAAATTCTCATAATCAATTGAAACAAGGAAATATTACTAAAGTCCAACTTCCTTCCAAATGCAAAAATTCTCTATATACCTCCATCTTTTTTTTTTTTTTTACTTCCTGTGATAGAAGTTCTGCTGTTGAGAAAAACATCTCACTGTTTTGGAGAGCTCTGTGAAGATGAGCTATCTTCTTCTACATATGACTTCTATTTATGGTCCTTAAAATGACGTAGAACAAGTATTTTTTTACAGTGAAAATCTTAAACATCATTATCCAACTGTGACACAATCCCCATTTCTCTTTCATCCAGGTAAATATGTCTACTTTTTAAAAATATTTCTTATATTACATATCTACTAGACTGTCTTTCTGATCATATTCTTCTAAATGTGTCTGTGCTGTCAACAACTGTCACCCTTATCAATATACTGAATCTATAACAAATACCATATGCTAAGTATTGTCCAACTACTGTACAAGAAATGTAGCGGTTATCATTTTTGCTCTAAAACCACCTATTTCTGTTAATACTAGAAGGTGATACTCGATTATACAAAAACAGTTGCTTGAGTGTATAGTTGACTAGATCTGCAGTTTTCAAGGTAGGCATTCTCTACTACTCTTCTATCCATATAGAAACTCTGATCTTATATAGGTGGTAATTTTAAACTGTGTGCTGGAATCTAACAAGTTGCACTAAAACTGTGTATTACTTATTTATGAACAGCAGAGCCCATTAAAAAACTTATCGCAATTACAGAAAGAAATATTAGAGGGGAGTGTGGCACATGCCTGTAATCCCAGCAGTATGGGAGGTTGAGGCAGGAGTGTTCAAAGTTTAAACCCAAGCTCAACAACTTATGAACTAATTTAATGAAACTATGTCTCAAAATAAAAAAATAAAAAAGGGATGAGGATATAGGTATCTCAGTGGGAATGCTCTAGGTTCAATTCCCAGTACTTTCCAAAAATCTATTTGTTATTAACTTGTTGAAGGAAACATTGCTCTTTTGCTAAATTGTGTGACCCTTCTGTTTTGGACTATTTCATAGACACTACTGTGGCAGTACCTAGTAATGAATGATATTTTGAGGGCTATTTTTAGACTTTTGAAACTGTACAATATCCAAAAGCTTTAAAACAGAAACATTACAGAAGATTGCTCACATCATTCCCTTGTGTGTTTCTTAGAAAGAAGACTGTCTTTACTTTTTTTCTTTGCTCTGTTTAAAAGGAATAGAGAACCTAAAAATATCCCATGTTTTAATATGTTTCACCATGTTTTTTAAAGTTCTAGGGGTACATTCAAAGCACTGTCCAGGGAACTGAGCCATCAACATGAATGGAAGTTCAGCGGACTTACTACATTCCACTTTAACATGTGCCCCTTAATGTTTTTCTAATCAAAAAAAAAAAAGTTAACACTTAATTGTCCCATGGCTTTGGAATTATGAAGGAAAGTTGCGGTTTTGTATGATTCTTTCTAAATTTAATCCAAATTTATTTAATATTTATTTTTTCCTGCAAGGAATTTAAAACAATAGAGAACCAGGAGAGAGATAAATATATACATACATGTACTAAGAGTTCTTCATCGGGGGTATATGTTTATAATGAAATAAAGTATTATAGTAAATCACGGATAGAAAATCATATTTGTTCATTTACCTAAGAAATTTGATTTAGAGACATTCTTTGTAACCAAAAGTGTAAAACATATTTTAGTATACTAAATCCAGTGTCTATTACTAATGTATCTGCTCACTTTATAGTAGTTTTTTTTAGCTATTTTTAAAATGCTTCTCAAAGACACATGAGTTTGTCTTTGCTGTACAGTCAAATATATAAAAATCAGTTTCAAGATAGTATTTTACATTCTATGTCCTAATGTTAGTATTACTTAGAAGATAATGGCCTTTTGAATTTTATAGAAATACTGAGCAAAGTGAAAATGATATAAGTAACAACCTTTTCTTACTTTTAAAACATTTCCAAAACAACAATTTTAATAATATTGTTCAATTAAAATGAGTTTAACTTATTTGTCCTCCACAAATAAACTGCTCCTACGTCCAATCACCAACATCTGCGCTATGTACACACATTTTGCTCACACAGCACAATGCATGTATACTCATGCTACCCTCACATGTTCACAGACTTCTCTCATGGTAGTTAATTACACTTTGTTTTAAAAGAATTTAGGGATTCACCAAGAAGTATTTGTGTTCTACCAATAACTTCCTCATGTTAAAATCCAAAAAGTTGATTTGGTTTTTTATCATTAACAGAATGTTTACATTTATTGATTACTTAGCATACTTTTCAATATTTACTATATAAATTTATCAGCACATTATCACTAAATAATTTAACTTATCAAATTTTAATGTGATGTTTTAAAAACGAAAACATCAATTTCTACAGAAACAGCTCGTTTTAAAGAAAGCATTATATATTTTCCTAGCATGTCCCTCCCTATAAAATCTAGGATGATAAAATACTAATAGAAATCATAACCTTCAAATTTTTTGAAGGGTTAGCTACTCTTAGAGTCCCAATAACTTTTATACTTACTTCATCAATATATCTTTCATGAGAAGAAAAAGTATATCCCTAAATACTGAGTTTGATACCAGTGGCTAACATGCACCAGGTTTTTTCTGCTTGAAAAAAAAATCTCAATTTGAATTAACTAAGTACTAAAAATATCAATCTGAAAATATTTTAGGAACCACATGAGATAACAGTGAGAACAATATCAATATCTGGTGATTAGTTCTAATTTTTATTAGAAATATTTAAAATAATATGAAAAGTCTAAAGACTTAAAAAATCAATTTATATTTCAAATACCCCCAAAATATATTCTTTCAATATATAGCCTTATATAATCAAAGTGATTAGAAATTATTTTATCCAAAAAGACCATATATTAAATTCAGGTTGCCACTTCAATTTTGGAATAAAATTCCATACCAGAAAGGTCTACAAGCACTTGGAACAAGGATGAGTGCCATTTTTGTTAAAAAAAAATCACTATTAGAAATAAGTCACTTTAAACTGATAACCTAAGAAGAAATTGCTTAGCAGAAAAATGTATCTCTCCTGTTAGTGCAAATGTCATTGTTTCATCTGAAATGTTAACATTTGAAATTTTTATAATGTAAATGTGTTTAAATTTTTATTATTTAAGCAATATTTGAAAAATGCTTCAGGTAAAAGATGCAAGCAATTTCTGTAAGCATTATGTTTTTCCTTTTCCTTTAGTGTTAAATACATTCTTAAATTTTATAGTAATAGCAATCATTAATACCTAGGATTCACACCATATTTCATCATTTAGTCTTTAAGATAAATCTTTCCAAGTCAACTCGCTTAAGAAAGGAATAATATAATAGCCCTTTGCCTTTGCTACTTTATTATTATCAAGGAGCAACATTCTTAAAGAACATTTTCCAGGCATTTGTTATACTATTTTTCATGTATTTTAATGTATGCCTGATAGCTGATTCATCAGTGTTTGATTCACTTTTAACTGACACAATTACCCTATTAAAATGATTCTCAATTATAAGAAAAAATATAAAACGTAAACTTATGAATGAAGTTTTCCCTGTGCAACTAAAATTTGTAAATCATATCAGCAAATAATTTAATTTGCACAGAATATTTTTAACCATAGATTTCCACTTTGCTCAATATTCATACAATAGTTTTAAATTTATTCTTAGTCTTGAATAAAGCTATTGACAACTCATTTTAAATTTATAACTCATTTTAAATTTATATACAAAGTTGGAATCTTATTTTTCTGATTTTTGAAATCAACTGACAGCTGATACAAAATTTTATCTATTTTTACTTATTCATGATAACCAAAAAGAATAATCTATAGAATCATGAAGCTTAACATATCTGAGACCAGCTTGGGCAGCATAGTAAAACTCCGCATCAAAAAGAAACATAAGTATAAAAATAAGTTTGTCATACATAAAATTCTGAATTTAGTATAACATAAGGCTGATTCTGATGTTAAGAGTGTGGACTTGCAGATTTTAAACCACAAATCTGCTCCACAGACCTGCTAGCCTTTGATGAGTTTCTTTCCCACCTGATTCTTGTCTATTTTCTTATGAAATAGTTTTTATATATACAAGCTAACAATGGCACTCTGTAGTAATTTATTTTTATATTTTTTCCTACTTATTTTGTTAATCTACTCAATTTATTGGTTTACTTTTCTATTAAAACATTAACTACTTCTGACATATTTAGCTAAACTCAATGTTTTAACAGTGGCTAACTATTAAAAATAAAACAAGAGCTGTTATTGTGTATAATCATTAAATCACATTAAAAACCAGAATATCAGTTTTTAATAAGTTTATTTTTATAATCGAAAAGATGACTATATTTCACTTCTTTAGGATGACCTTTTTATCTCATGTTTTTTTACTTTCAACAAAATAAAAATTTATGAAATGTTTAATTGAATAAAAAATTAAATATTTCAACAAAATAAATTTTAAAAAAATTGTTAATTGCACCTAACTGCACTTCCACTCAGTGGACACTAAAAATGCCTCAGAGTACATATTTTTCATAGCCTGTAATCTTTATATATTTACATAAAGTATATACAAGTTTTACACATAATTAGCAGGTTTCACTAATACAAACTATTTTCCTGTAACTTGAAAAGTTTCTATTTACTACGAGTGAGAAATTGAGCTACCTCAATATGACCTGCTGTTGCAAAGGTGGTGATATTTTTGTCCCTCCATTCATTATAAGAGGAGTTTTGCTGTGCTACTCTCTGATCATCTCATTGATCATTTTACAGACATAAGACCATTCATTACACAATACAAGGTCTCAATTATAACTATGTTGCTAATATTTTTAATGATATTGATTTATTTGTTTAGTTTGAATATTTGGGGAAAAAATAAAAATAACTAAAAAAATTGAAATTTTCTCCAAATATAAAAACTGCTCCACATGATCTTAAATTGCTATACCACACTGATTGAAAGTGGCAAGTATCATATTCCTTATGTGGCTTAAATGAAGGCAAACTTTTAACAGTAGTACACATATTGATAACGTAAGAACGTTAGGATGAAACGTATCTTTGAAATCACTATTAAATGAAAATTTTAGAATTTCATTTTGGAAAATTGTATAATTACAATATTTGAAATAAATTGTTACATTAAAAATGTTACATAAGCTTAATTTGTTTTTTAAATATCACGATGACTACAAATTATCTATAACTTGAGCTCATCTCTTGATATGTTTGTATTGTGTGGGTTTCATTGCAGAGTTGGTAAACACGGATTTAGTGGTAATTCTCACTGCATACTAAGCAAAATCCCATTTAGGTTTTACTTGGTTGAGCCTCATTTAGATGAGAAAAATCTTCAATCCTTTTCCTGAACGTTTTAGCAAAACTATTTTTTTTTTCATGACAAAGTAATTCTGGTAAACTTAAATTACACTCAAACTCCTAACATTACTGTGCTTGGCCGTCCTAATTTAAACTGCAATGTGTATTTGACTGTATTTAATCATTCTCTAGACCCTTAGTAAATTGGATTAATTTAAGTGCTACTGTCTAAGGGAATACTCAAAACTATTTTAGAGAGGTAGGACTTTAGAACAGAATTAACAATAACTAATGGATATGATACAATCACCAGGATTTATGGAAAATCATTAAGGACTTTGCATAAACTACTTTGTTCAATACTCATAAATGTCACATGAACTTTTTTCTATATTTCATAAATGAGGAGAAATGTTTCTAGAGGTTAATATGTTTGGCAAAGATCTGAAAGCCATTAACCAGCAAAGTCAGTGTTTGAATCCATGACTCCCAGACTGTGAAACTCACTGTCATTACATTAATCCCCGCCTCTCTTCAAGTCCCAGGACTCAGCTCCACAGAATATAAACACAGGATTTTCTATTTTCTATTTAGAAACAGTAAGAGAAATATCATCATCATCATCACCATCATCAGTAGCAGCAGCATCTGTATTACCAACAACCTCAATACTACTTCAAACACCTCTACTTCACAAAGAACTGAAGGGTAATGAAACAAAGGACTTATCCAGTAGCCCACCTAGTACATAATAATGTTAATGCACATACAACTAACATATATAATCCAAATCAAACCTAACAGCATGGAAGTAATATTCCTTTGAAGAATGAAGACTAGTTCTAATACTCTGCAAAATACTTACACCCTAACAGGAAGTATTTTACTCAACACAAATTACTTTGAATATTTTAATTTTGCATTTTTTTTTGAAATAAGGTCTCACCATGTGGTCCATACTGGCCCTGAACTCACTGTGTAGCCTAGGCTAGCCTCAAACTCACAGTGATCCTCCTGCCTCAGCCTCCCAAGTGCTGGGGCTACAGATGTGCTAAATGCTTTGATTTTGATGTTATATATAGTGTTGACAGGTCCTTGCTTGCTTCTTAAACTCAAGACTAACATTATTTAGATCTTTGATTTACTGGATCTATTTTATACCAAGAGATGTTTGCAGAATTTGTTACAAACTCTACCTAGTTTGTAATTTATCTACAAAACAGGAGATTTTATCTAGATCATTATCTCCCATACTTAAACCAACACCTACACCACATACTGTATTTGTTGATTAGCTGCAAACAATGTTGCAAGAAAAAGTTAAACTGAAAAGAATCATAAAACCTTTCTAGTCCATCGGAAATAAACTGAGAAAAACTTAATTGCTTAAGACCACAGAGGTAGTTACTAAAAGAAATGTAGAAAGCAGCTATTTTATTAAAAATTGATTATTTTTGTTTTAAAATGTAGTATTAAAGAAATACTGAGGTAAATCAGTACTTTTATTCTCATTTGTTCAGCATATATGTAATTTGCCTACTGGGCAGAATGTATCTAAGAACTGGATCATATTTTTAATACTCTTCATTGTAAATAGGATGCAGGCCCTTATATGACCCACTACAATGTTGGTAAGAAAATGCTGATCTGACTGGATTCAGAAGTTTCAAGGAAGAAATATGTTCTAGGTGAGGGGAAAGGATTTCAAGACAGAGGAAACAGATTTAGCACAAATGACAAGAATGCGATTTATGTTATGTCTTGAACAACAATGAATTTGTTAAATCATAATATTGTCAAATTGCAAGTGACACTGAAGACCAACTGCAAGACATTTTTTTTCAAAGTGCTATTTTCAATGTATCAAAACACAGTACTTTAATGTATGTTACCAGGTACAATTACATGCACACATCTTATATGCTTATTTATTTGCTATTAAGGTTAAAGGGATTTAAGAAAAAAATCCTGTAACAGTCTACAATTGCTGACACTCTATTGTATGTCATTACTGTATACATTTTAAAATAGAAGCATTTTTCCAGTTTTCCAAAGTGATATAATATTTAGGGCCGAACTGATACATGATACTTAATATATCATGAAGTGATACATTAAGGAGATAATAACGCATAAAGATCCCTAGGCTCCTGAACTCAGAAAACCTGGGCTCAAAATTAATGAGCTAGTATCTGTAAGGAGGAAGTACATTGCCTGCCTGGATTTAAAATATACCCCCAGTTGTCAGTTATTATTTTTACAACTATGGCTGTTGTTACATCAAAGTGATGAAAACCATTTGAAACAAAATATTTAAAACATTCTAATAAGCATTAATTACCATTCATAAACAAACATATTCTATGCTGTACATAGATACCTTTCTGCAAGATACAGTGATTCTCTACACCAAGCAGACTTAAGACTTAAGAACATTTTCTAAATCATCTCTGTTTTTCATGTATTTCTGTGCATGTTTTTGCTTTTCTGCCAAATTGTTAATTCCTTATTCCTTGTTCAGTCTCCAACAGTTTCTAGTTTCCAATTTTTCTGTAGTTAATATTTTTTTTCTCTAATTAGTAACAGTAACCAAATTCAACCTCTTACTGCATTGCCTTGAGATTCTATTTCAGTTCCTATTCCTCTCTTTATAAATTGCTATTTTGAAGCCACATGATAAAAAGTATTTTCTTTAGGCTGCAGTACGGGAGACATGATCTTGAAATAATTCTTTTCTCAAGAAAATCAGAAAAGTCCACCACATATTTTCAAGTTGAAAGAGAATTATTTTCCCTGGTATTAACTAATATCTACAGTGAGGAGCTGACCATACCTGATTTCAGATTTTTTGCCAACCAAGTATTAAATGATGTACCTATACAGACTAGACTATGGACTTTACAGTATTTGCTTTTATTATTCTTTATAAAGTTCACTGTCCAAATAAATTCAACATAATTTCTTTGTATTCCCTTTGTTATAACCAATTAAATAAATTATGGAGAAGTCACAGGGAGAATTAGTGCAAGATTCTCATGATTTGAGGAAAGAAATTCTTTAATCCTTTGTTGGAGCAAAAAAACAAAACTATTAAATGTATAATTTTATATAACATTTCCTTTCCTATTTTAGCTGCCAGTCCACCTCATTTTTAAGCATTGATATCTAAAACTGTGAGGCAAAATAACACAACAGCAAAATAATCCTAGGAAAAAGAGATCACTAGTCAGCATATATTATGCCCTTTTAAGATTTAATTAATGCCAGATTCTGTTCTAAATGTTTTATAAAATGTTAAAGAAGAAAGGAGAGTCAGAGATAAAGAAACCAATAGCCCAGTAATACAGAAGCAGAAAATAGAAGCAGTTTTTAAAAAAGGAATGAAAACTGAAAGACTGAGATGCCAAAGACCACAGTCAAGTGCAATAAACTTATTAAGAGTGCTGAAAATCCATCTGAAAAGAGTTCATAATGTGTCAATTTGTGTTTCTAAAGACATCCAGCCAGTAGTTCAAAATTATATAAAATACATACCACCTCAAGTTCTTTTTATTTTGTTTCCCCTCTGAACTAGAGATTTGAACAACGCATTCAAGTCTTAGTCTTCTTTGACATTAATCTATTAATCCTTCAAACATTTAAATACACTCATTGGGAGAGATGGTCTATGGTACAGATTAAAATCTTGCTCCTAGAAGTCACATTTGACTAATCAAACTAAGACTTTACCACTAGTGAGTAAATACTTCCCTGGCCTGTACCTCAGGTCCTCATCTGAGAAACATGCATAATTAATAACATCTAGCACATAAGATGCTTGTGAGAGTTGGACAAGTTAATGTATGTAACCTGCTTAAAACTGTGCCTGGAAAAAGAGTAAGGATAACAGTAGTGTCCACAAGGGCAGAACACTACAGTCCTTGACCTCGCAGAGCTTGGCGTCCAGAGAGAAAACATTCCCTGGCATTTTGTATAACACTCAACTGAGACTCAGAAATACATGGTAAACAAAATTCTACTAGCCCTATGATGACAAGTAACCAGAAGTATACTAATATTTTAATAGTATAAAACAAGCTAAATGCTTTACGATAAAACTGGAAAACAGAAACGAGATACGTCTTAGACACGGGACATTTATTCAAATGGTTTTCATAAGACCTGTCTTCTAGAAAAGGCTTAGCTGCAGCATCCCTGTATAGACTCCCCTGAAGGAACCACTGCTGTGACTGTGGACCAGTTTTGTAACTCATAATTAATTTCCTAATATTTAAAATGAGGGAGTTGAAAAAGTGCTCCCTAAGGTTTTTTAACATACAATTACAGTAATCAATTTGATGAATTTAGAGAACTGAAGTTCTCAAAATAGGCTTTTTAGGATCAAAAAAATCTAAATACACAAAGAAAGCATAAAATTAAAGGACCGATTTACACTCACATAGTATGAATTTACAGTTGAAGGAGTGAATATCCTTATGTTTGGGGTTGGCATGATCTAGTCACTGATATATCAAGGCATTTGTCCAGCATATGTATTTCCTATGTGAATTCACAGCAGTCTCTTATGATACATATCATTATGGAATAAAGAAGGAAATAATGAATGGCTTATTCCTTATAATTTTCATATTCTTTATCATGTAACAAAACTACAGTTCTAAATATCATTAGTCAGTAACAGGAAAAAGTAATAAAAAGTATATTAGAAAGATGAGACACATTTACACATATTACAAAGAACATAAAATATACACTCTCCTAACTAAAAGGAAAAATGAGAATAAAATTATGAATACTTTCTGGAATGAGACAAGAGAGGTTGCTTTATGAAGAGAGTGTCATTCATATATAATTTTTAAAAATTATGTCTGTAAATCATAAGGACTAAATGTGTCCTTGATGCAAAGGGCAACACCAAATTTAAAAAAAACACAGGAAATTGAAAGAGATGCAAAAGTAAAACTGAGGCCTGAAAGGCCACCTTTAATATCAGGTTTTAGCATTGTTTATGAAACAGTAGTCACAAGATAGAAGAGAGCCTGCATACTAAAATGTAGAGTAAAACTGAAAGACTTTTATCATTAAGTGATGCTATTTCATTATATCACAAACTCTAAAAGGCAGAAGCTAATGAAATATTTCCAAGAGAAAGACTCGGAAAGAAAATAATCACAAAATAAAACATTTGGTAAAAATCAAAATTTGACAAACATGGAAAAAAGTCATCTGGAGGTTAAAATTTCATTTTTGACTATTTATATTAGGTACAATGAAGCCAATGTTCAGGCTCTGAAGAATACAGAAACCACATCTATTTTCCTGGATCAGCAGCCTATGTAGTTTACCATACCTGTGGGTAGCTGTCAGTCCTTGGCAAAACTGATATATCATAGGTGGCTGCAAAGTGGCTTTTAGCTTGTTGTATTTGGCCATAACGCTCTCTTTTTCTCCACTTGGCCCTTCGATTTTGAAACCACACCTAATTTTAAAAAAAAGTGGAATTTAAACTAAGGAATATTTGATAAAGCAAATTTAATATTTAAAGATTTCAAACCAGGAAGGAAAACCAGATCAATATAATGACTTCTAAAATGATTAATCTCTTTATGTCAGAAAAGAATCCACCAATTTTACTTCTCTTACCCTGATATGATAAATATTAAGTCCATGAGCAATAAAATTTAATAGGAAGAGCTAAGAGATGTTCCACAAATTTATTAGATATGTCAGTGCCTCTGTCTTCTCATTTGTAGAAAACAAAAGAGAACTAAATTATATAATCGTAAATATTATTTATATCCCCTCATTATATGGGATAAACTTCCTCCAAGAAAAAACTATAACTTTGTAGTTTGGGGTTATGCCATAACAGGAAATCAGCAAATCTATGATCAAATTAATATCTGAGCCCTTTAAACATTATCTTTAAAACATGTCACAAAGTGAAAACTTCTCTAGGTTGTACTTACAATTAGATAACCTTCTAAAAATTAAACATAAGGGTATCTGAAACACATTACAGTGGTGGAAACAATTTAATTATTTTTAAGTAGAAAAAAATAAATATTAAATTGTATATGGCAAAGATCATATGAGCTGTGGTTTTAAAATGCATAAATATACTTATTACATAAACAGTATCATTTGCTTTGTCTTGCAGAAAATGCTCAGATATTGTCAGTAATTTATCTAATTTAAAACATTCACAGTTAATATAAATAATACAATAATTAGGGGATACAGAACCAAGTGTTAAGAATGCCTGTGAGTTAGTATGGTCTCTTACAGCTCACTAAATTTTTTGCCATAATTTCTCTAATTATGTTTGAGAAACATTCATTCTAAGAACCATCTTCTCAAAGGATTCATTAATTTATTTTTTTAAGAGTAGGAAATTTTATTGAGGGAGAGACAGCTCCTGAAAGAGACAAGGCAGGACACTGAAAATGGACTGCCCAGGATTCATTAATTTAGCCTTCTATTACTCCAAAATTTTTACTTTTAATATTATAACATATTGGAGTGAGATAAAGAAAATTATATCCTATATCGAAACATGGATACATGGAAAAGACATTACTCAAGCAGCTTTCAGGAATTCCCTTTGTCTTCTTTATACAAACAGCTGATAATATATTTAGGAAAGAACCTAGAAATCAACTATGAAAATACAAGTTATAAAGATCCTTTCATTAAAATTTACTTGAAATTTTACATTGTTTTTAATATTCAGCTATAGTATTCTCTATACCTTTATACCTTCTGTCTATCCAATAATGCTCACTTTAATGTTTAAATCTATATTGCAAATTTAAAAAGCCACTTGGGGAGTTTTCATCAATTTAAGCAAGACAAAAGCTACCTGTTTGGTATGTTTTCACAGTATACTGCTGGTATAAATATTACCCATTATATCCAAAGCTTGGGACAAAAACTGTTTTGTTTTTGTTTTCATTTTTGGCTGTCTCTACAGATAGGTATAAAGAACATACTAAGGGATTTACTAATGAGGTTTTTTTTTTTCCCCTCCACTGACAAAAAGACCTTGACCATCTCCTTAAGTGGGTGCCAATTACCACTCTCATGTGAGAAGCAGGAAGGAGAACAACCTGGGTAAATTAGGTTCAGGCTGGATTTCTGTGCGTGTTTTCGAACAAAAACAATCAGGACTTAAGGGGAAAACTTGCATTGTATACTGCTGATCACTCCATATGTAAACATATTTTTCTGTGGTTTACAAGTATAACTAATTTAAGTATATGTACACAAAACACACTTGCAGGACTGGTGTTAGTATGTGACAATTCTAAAATTCTTTGTTAGCACAAACTTTCTATATATTTACTTCCTGAACTAAGATAAAATAACCATGTGTCCACAAACTCAAGCAAAAATCTGCTGCTTGTTATCCCTGCACCACCAGATGTCTTTAACGATGTACCGACCTTATAATGTCTTAATTTTAAGAAAAACTACTTACTCCATTTAGAACAAAAATTTTCACTACCTATTCATTTTTCCATACTGATGGTGTTTGAGAATAGCAAAATTCAGTATTTTCCTAAAGTAGGAAGAATACACACCAAGATAAAATCCACTCTCCTGAAATACTGTTTAATTTGAAACTCTCATTAATCGGGGACTAAAAAATATAACTTACATATATCAAATCTAGCCAAAATAAAATACTCCTAAGAGAAAGAATTTTGCTTAGTATAATTTTTGTTTTTCAAATTATTTTAAAAAAGTTTAAGCACATTAAATTAGTAGATTTTATAATTTATATTACATAATAACTGAGTAGTACATACAAAAATTTAAGTGTATTCTACTATGTAAAACCTATGTAACTACCCAGATTGTTTAAAAGTAAAGTGGAGTAGAATGTGTTGACAGCTGCTAGCACTAGAAAATTATAAATGACTTATTTGAAGTTTCTTTATATTAATAAAATACAGTATGGCACACATAACGATCGATAGTTTGTGACATTATTTCATTTTTTTCTTTTATCATAACTCAACCTACATGAAATTATGGATTTACATGCATTATATGAAGATTTAGAAATACCTTGGCATACAGACTACAAAGAATATCAATTGCTGAGAGAGTAACAAATAAATTATCTAATGAATTGCTATAGTCCTGTTTTCCATCCTTGAAAGATTACTTAAAGTCAGATATACTATCATATTCTGTTCATCCTAAATGCCTTAATTTTTATGCCTATGTAATTATTCGTGTTCACATATTCTGTGCAAGTCATCAAAAATTTTTCCAAGTAAAAAGGATGTTCAATGGATCTTCATGCATAAATATTACATTGTTGTATGTCATCAGCTCCAGGATCAGTTTCTCTCTACACAACAAAATTGGATGGTTTAATTATCCCTCTTTTCACCACATCCCACCACAAGGCTCCCCTTTAGCTCCTACCTGGACCCTGGCTTCAGTGAGCTCTGTTCTCAGAGCAAGCTGTTCTCTGACATATACATCCGGGTAATGGGTTTTCTGAAAGACCTTTTCTAGCTCCTCCAGCTGCAAACTGGTAAAGGTGGTTCGGTGTCTCCGCTTTTTACTGCTGGATACGTTGCTGTCACATTTATCCCCAAGTTCATCCATCTCTCCCTTCTCCGGCATTCCTTTCCCAGGAGACATTCGGAGAGTGGTGCAGTTGTCCATGGCTCTGTTCAGTTCCGTGTGAAGGGGCTGTCCTTCTACTTTGGTGATCCCATAGTTCACTGCACCCAGGGAGAGAAAACAGCAATTCTCAGGACTGTGAAACACACTTCCATGAAGGAATTAAACTGAAGCAGTTTAGAGCATCTGGAAATAAGTCTGTTAATGATTTATTATGCCATTATTAATTTGATCATCACACGATGT
The DNA here is from genome assembly GCA_004363535.1 of Dasyprocta punctata. Taxonomy (NCBI): domain Eukaryota; kingdom Metazoa; phylum Chordata; class Mammalia; order Rodentia; family Dasyproctidae; genus Dasyprocta; species Dasyprocta punctata. The sequence continues at coordinate 93,158 of RJWM01001620.1, read as the reverse complement.
GCAACCAGTAATTCACTGAGCAACAGGTTTAAAAATCATTTTTGAATGTGTGCATGGAATTCATAATTTGCCAAAATCTACAGACCTATTTTATAGGGCTAATGTAATGTACGGGCACATAATGTACAGTTAAATTAATATAGTCGAACTAAAAAATGCTCTAGACATAAAACAAAAACCTGAGCAACCATAATTTTTGAAAAGTGAACCAGAATTAATTGAAATTATATATTTATTCATAAAAGACAAAATTAAGCTACTTGTGCGGCTCAAAAAATTTCAATTTTAAGTAATATCTATACACATATGGTAACATCTAAAAGTTATCTCCTCCCTCGATACAAAACAGATGGACTATAGACTTAAAGAGGGCATTATTTCTACCATATTTTTTAAGTATTTAACTGAATACTCACGTTTGACTGTAAAATACTTTCAAAACATGATCCACTAAATTGAAAATTTTTTTCTCCATTTTTGAGATGTTTCATAAAAAACAGGCGAGATTTAAGTAAACATCTTTGTTTCAGAAACTCATCTTCAGTTCTCCCTTAACTATTTCATATTTCTGTTTAACACATGAACTAAGTTTTAGGACAAAAAAATTGTATCATTTCCTTTAGGAACACACAGAAATTAAAACATTACAAAGGATGACATCTGTTCCTCTGTCAAGAGGTGTTTTAATTTCAGTAATTTCCTCCAGATTTGATTGCATGCTTGCAATATGATATAAAACAAAAATATGTCATATAATGCCACATACCCAAATACTCCGAAAACACACAGTAAATTGGGAGACATTTTCGGGTTAAAAAAAGAAAAGTCAATTATCCAGAACAATTATTTCCGATGAATGATCAACTTTTTTTCATTTGTTTTCGTTTTTAAATTATTCTCATTTCAACAAACGTTTTAACTGTTAAGTAAATGTATTCGACTTCAGTACCTCTACAACTTACATGCCTACCAGCGTTCACGCAAAGGAAGACGCGACGTAAAATTAAATATACAGAAGGGCCATTACTGATTAACAATACGGTTCTGTCTCAGCTGAGTTAAACGAGGAACTTCGGCAATTAGGGGTGGGGGAGGGGGCAGCAGAGGGGCTAAGGGAATTTCAGGAGAAAGACAGGATCTTAAAATAAGAGGATGGCCGCATGTGTTCAGCCTACTCACTATTCCCCTGCTAAAATTCATCCGACGAGTGCGCACCAGTTTAAAAGGTAATAAAGTATAATAACCACTCGTTTCCCTTCTCATTTGGATTCCTGGCAATTAAAACACAAGGCTGAGTTCACCCAGTAGTTACACAGGACGTTACAGAACATGAAAGTCCTGTCAAATCAAACAACTTCCTGCATTATCTGAAAGTTCCAAAAATACAGCTGATGATGTCTGGATACAGCCAGAAAGCCAAAAATTCACTGTATTAAGAAATTTAACTGTTCGCGATTAAGTAAATAATTGAGAATATTTAATTTATTACTCTATCGTTATGCCTTCATTTTTTTTTTTACCCTTCCAAGTCAAAAGCAATTAGCGACAAGAATACAGTAACTGAACAAGAAATTTATTTAAAGTTTATGTAAAGAGTACTTTGGTTAAGAGCTCCTACAAGCTAGCATCTTGCTAGATATCGGATTTTTCATTAAAATGGGGGGGGCAGAGGCTTGTTGTAAATATTTCACACTTAATTCGTTTGTTGTTTTAGAGCGCTCCGCTGCTCACGGTTTAACCGTGGAATATATACAATGATAAGAAGAAGTCCTTTTGGAATTGTAAACGTGCTTTAGCTGTCGCGATCTGAAATAATAGCTCTGTATTGGGTTACAAGATAGAAAAGATAGATGGTTTGTTTTGATAACATTTTGACTTTGAGATACTCGGGCGTTCAGGGTTGAAGATTTCACCCAGAAGCATTCCAAAAAGGGCTTCTTGGGTGACCTTTATTGTGGGGTCAAAAAAAAAATTAGATAACGCAGAATCCAAGAGTGGGTAATTGTGTCCGTGATTTTTTTTTTCTCTTTGCCGGGAGCTATTTAAATCGTCGTTTACCAAAACGTTATTTATTACAAACTCAAAAAAAAAAAGTAGAAATCACAAAATCACACAAGCTAATAACCTAGCAACACTCACAATTTCACCATGAAAATGCCTCCATGCCTTGAACAAAAGTGTTGTTTTGTTTTGTTGTGTTTCACTTAAAGGAGCGTGAGGCTTCTTTCCCTTCCCGAAGATGGGGACTTTCTTTCCCTCGGGTGCAGCGAGCGCCTTCAGCTCCTCCGCCCCAGCAGTGCGCCCGCTCCCCAGCCCCGCTACTTGCCCTTCGTGCGTCTTTAGCGCCGGAAGCGCTGACCCTGCGAACCGGGTTAGGGAATCCCCAGGTCCTCCACTTTCTCCCCAAAAGTCGGCATCTGCGGAAGCACCGCTTCGCAGAGCGCGCCCCGATCCCCTGCTCTCTGCGCCCCTCTAGCTCCCTCCGCACCGCCCGGATCCCGGATCCCGGACTTGCACCGCAGCTTCCCGCTGGGGCTGCAGCACCCCGGGCCGGGCGCCGGGGACTCACCGCTGCTGTCCTGACAGGGCGAGGTCCTCTCCAGGCGCACGTGATGCTCGGCGCGGGGCAGGGGCCCGAAGGCCTGCACGCATTTGCCCGCCGACGCTTTGCTGTAAAAGGTCTCATTGTCCAGCGTCTCCATAACGTGCTCTAGCGTGCCTCCTGCGCCCATGTAAAAGTCACTGTTTTTACTCGGCGGGCTCTTGAGGGCAAACTTCTCGCTGAGAAACTCCATAGTCCTGCGAGGCTGCCTCGCAGTTGAAGGGCGCAGCGGCTGAGCGCGCTGGGGGAGGGCGCGAGGGGGCGGAGGAGGAGGGAGGGAGGAGAGGAGGAAGAGGGCGCGAGCGCCGCGACGCCGGGAGCTGCCTGCTCCGAGCCCTTTAATACGTCCCGGCTGCAAAGGGGGCACCCGAGAAGTTGCTTTTATATCTTGAAACTCAGCTGGGCTCCTCGGGCAACCTCCCAGTTCTAATGAATATGAAAATAGGCAGGCGACTAACTCCACCCCGGGGCCCCCCTCCGCCCCCACCCCCACCTTCCCCTCTTACCCCCGCGGGGCGCGTCCGGGCCTAGGTTAGACAGACAGACAGTTCCATTGCAGACAAATGCCAGCAGAGGAGAGGCCCGACACCCTGAAACACTGTCGCCGCAACAGTGGACTGGCATTTCGGAAGAACTGGGTGAGATCGCCAAGCGGTTAACCCTCCGCTCCCCGCGGTCCCTGCCTCCTAGGCACCCGCCCCGCACCCCGGCCGCACCCCGCCCCCACGCCAGCCGCTCGCCACCAGAGAGATTTAGAGGCATCTTAAGAACTTGAAAGGAACCATTGCTCCAAAGGGCTTTTATTTCATCCGTAAATCGTTTACGTGGAAGATCCACATTAATCTGAAGCCCAAGAAGCCGGATGCTTTGGGAACTGTTAACTGGGTCGGCTGCTCAGCCGCTTTCCCGAGGGAGCGGGGCGCCCGGGAGCCCCCGGCGCTTTCCGAGGCCGCGGCCTTTGCTTCTCCGGAATGCGGGCAGCTAGGGACTTGGGGTCCATGGGTGAGAAAGGGGGGTTGAGCAAGAGGCGTCGAAACCCTCCGATTATACTAATACCCACCGATTTCTCCACCTCCTACCACCTCGCCGCTTGTTGTCGGATTTAATTACTAGACCAAATTGTTTCAAGAAAATCCGTTTCAATAAGTGCCCCCCAAAAGCCCTAAGTCTAGGCCTGAAGGAGACTTGTTACACAGACTGGGTTAGGAGGGGCAGGAAGGCATTCAGCATGTCTTTCTCTCTCTCTCTTAAAATTATTATAGGTGCTTTTACAGAGGCGCAAGGGAGTGACTCTACCAAGTGCGTGCGGGGAGCTAGGACGCGGCGCTGAGCGTGCTCGCGAGCCCGGGCCTCAGCTCCAGTGAGTGCTGGTGGCACCACGGAGTCCAAAACCTCTCCATGTGTGGCTTTGGACCCCGCTCCGGCTTGCAAGGAGCCCGAGGAGTCTAGGGGAAAGGCTTGCGTGCCTTGGGCACGGCAAAGAGCAGCCATCTGCAGTGAATCCCTTTGCACTGGAAATTTGATGAAAAACTACACCAAGTTGTGTTCCAGTGAGGTCTCTTCTAAGGGTCCTAAGGTTCCCTCGCCACAGACCTTCGCCGTTACGATTGTCCTGGCCAGTCTGGCAATTGCAGCAGGGTCTTGGGCACGCCGGGCAACCCTAACTCGGGGGATGGCGAGGCCAAACCCATCACTAGCAGGCATTGGAATGGTTTCAGCAGTGTCCCCCTCTTCAGGGTCTTGGCTGACCCAAGCATCACAGGTATAACCAAGCTGGGAGGAACAATCCGAAAGGGATGCGCACCCCAGAGCTGCTTCTGAGTCCTACCCTAAAGGCGAGGCCGGCAATAAAACCCCACATCCTGCCCGACAGAACCCGCGCACCCGCGTTCACAGACCGTTCTCCCGAGGAGGGCACAGTCTCGCTCAGCGGGACCTTGAGTGTGCACTCAGGTTCTGGCAAGTCCACATTATTCCTGGGTTTAAATACCTTCTGCTGTATTAATAGTTACTACTCCTGGGCCAGCACAGCTAGCACCAACAAGGAATCCGCAGAGCTCAAGGGGGCGCGGTCAAAGAAAAAGCGCTGACGGGATTGCGCTCTAGTAAAAAGCTCTGCAGCTTCTTAGAGCTGGAACTTCACTGCGGACACCTTCTGCTTGGCAAGGCCAAGCTTGGGGCCAAGGGAGTAAAAAATGGGCATGGAATTCATGTGAGTGTCCCCGTGCGACTCCAGGAGGAGGAGGAGGAGCTACGCTCTTCTTCCTGGATACTTTCTGGTGCCTTTCTGGGCAGCCCTTCTGGAAGTCTGAATGCTGGGTGTTGAGTTATAGCCACTCACTCCTGGTGGGGTCGGTAATTTTCAATGATTTCCCATCTCCCTTTGTTTTGGTCTTACCTTCAGGTATTCTCAAAGTCTCTCTCTAATAAACACGGGAAAAGATGAGGAATAGTCGTTTGATAGTTTTTTTTTTCCTCCTTTCAGAAATTTACAGCAGTAAGAATTTCTATTACTGACTTGAAATACACAAAGAACTGCTAGTTATAAACTTAGTTCGGTCGTAGAGCTCTGTCAGCTTGTTTATAAATATGCGTTTTAAGAGTTCTAAATTCCCTGAAAAACATCCAGTGTCTTAAATGAAAGACATATGATGCAAACTCTAGAGAGCACTTGTATACCAGTAAAGGTCCCACTCACAGAGGAAACTGCAGAATAGCCAAGTTTAGTAAGCCAGTTTCCACTCCACTACCCAAACTCCCCTTTGGTGGTAGTGGTTAGAGGGATGGGGTGCAAGATATCACCAACCCTGCTTAATATTCCTGAAGCCTCCTGGAAAAGCAAATCTATTACACGGAATTCCCTGTGTTTTGTGACATGTAAACCACATGTGCCCGTAACAGAGGGAACAGCTAATGGCAAACTCCCATAACAAATGCTTAATCTGCAGTTTTTGGCAAGAAGCTAGATCTTTGGTTGCCAAGAGCTGCATTAAATGGATTTTGAGAGTTTGAGATAAGTTTATAGTAATGACATGTCTTTAGCTATTGGGGCATTAATACTTAATTAAAAGTAATACTAATTAAACCTGTAATACTTAAGTGATTTCTGAAAGTCACAAGGAGGGAAACAGAAACATATTAGGGATCAGCTTACCTTCCTGAGGTCTACCTGGGCTTTGTCTACATGATACGTACAGATAGCTGTGAAAATTGGCCATGACACTTTGATAAATGCTTTCAGCTACTCTACTCAGATTCATCATTGGTCCTAACTCCTCAGCAGGCCTTTCAAACTTACTTCTTATGGCTATTGCCCAATCTCAATCCTCCTGGATTCCAAGATTTGTCCGGCAAGGTCTGCTTGCCCTACCCTGCAGCGTTCTGAGTGGGAGAGTCACTTTATGAAGTCAGGTTCTGGTTGGGATTTTACCTTGGCAGGCTTAGTTGGTCACCTCTAGGCTTCCGTTTTCTTTTTTGTTTCACATTTCTGTTTCACCTTTGAGAGAACTGTCCATCTCTCCATACTCAGAACTTGAGATCAAACCCAGGATTCAGCCCTTTTTTCTTGCCAGTGGAGAATTCTATCCAAGCTAAGTCATTGGGCTTCCTTTACTGATTCGCATCCTTTATACCTGAAACTTCACAACGTGCACCAGCACGTACAGGCGAGGGTTCAAGTGGCAGTAAGAGAGGGACAGAGGTGGGGAGCCAGTAATTTCTTCAGAAAGCCTCAAAACGTTTAGGACAGTCTAGGAACCAGCACTTTCAGATCTCTGAGCTTTTTATAGCCTTTGATTTTTCTTAGCTCTTCTCAGAGAGAATGGTGTACAGAGCCTGCATAGGGCATCAAGAGAGAATGTGAAGAGTCAAGAAAGCACAGGGGTGAGGGTTAATAAGCCCTGGCTCTAGTCTGAGCCCCTTTGAATACTGTCTTTTACTGTAGTAGAAAGATGTGTTGGAGTAAACTGGTTTATTCTTCTGCCACCATCAGATGTTAACAGACTATTTTGTGAAGATGATTGATGTTTCCATTTAAAGTCGCCTTTAACATTTATTATTGTAGCCAGTTAGTGGTAGTTGTTGTTAGGTTTCATCATCCCCAAACGGTGACTTGGGGCACTTAAATTTTTTAAGCCCCTTTTTTGAAACATAGAACTAAAATAATAAATTAAAACTGTTTGAAAAATCCATGGAAATGACTCTTTCACACTCTCCCTCTCCATGACATTGTACTTCATTAGAAAGTAAAATTCAGCTTGACTCATACTACATTTAAAAAACTGTTTAAGGACTAAATGTTGCTTTTAATATTCCTCACCCTTTTGCAAATGTATTTTGGGAAATGAAAAATATTCCTATGTACATACATCAAAGCAGTAGTAGAAGCAATGCGTAGAAAAGTCTAAGTCCTTTCATAACTTACTGAAAAAATATTACATTTATATAGTAATAGTGGGAATGTTAAGATAGGGTTGCAAGAATTTTAGTTTTGACCCTTTTTTTCTGCAGTAAGAGTTTGAGGCTTGTTCTAAGCAAAGCTAGGGGAAAATGTGTGCTGTATCAAACGAGCTGTGCCAAATGTAAAAAAGCAAAGGTCTGAAGGGAAAAAGGATCTGGCGGAGGGGAACTCTCATGAAAAAGTACTAAAATAATTGAATGTCATGTATCATGGCAAGGAGCCAGGTGGCCTCGTGTATGTGTGTGCTCCACTGCTATTTTCCTTCCCGGGTTTCCAATTCAACCTTCCCAAAGCTCTGCAGACATAACAGATATAGAAATTGCATTGAAGGAGCTCAAGATGTTTTCATTGCACACACACACACACACACACATGCACGCACATATATGCAAAAAGCTAAGCTTTTCCTTAATAATGTATGTATCAAGCCATTGTTTTCAGCAAACATGCAGATAAATTAATAGCTGTCACATTTGTGAAGTTTCTATGTTTTAAAAAGCAGTTATCTGAATGTTAATTGATCCTACAAAGCTTTTTTTTTTTTTTTGAGGGGGGTAGGTTACTGGGAACTGAACTCAGGACCTCATACTTGCCAGACAGGCGCTGTGCCACTGAGCTAAATCCCCGACCCCAATCCTGTAATGCTCTTAAGTGTGTTGTCACAAAGCTCTGAAATATAATGGATTAAATTCAAAAACTGTTTTCTTGGACCTACGCTTGTTTTTTAATTTGGACTTGTAACTTTATAATGTGATATTCTTTCATATGACTTTTTCTTAAGAAAGAAACTCATTTGACATTTGGTTCTTATATACAGTCAAATTTAAATGTAAAGCTCTAAGCTGACCATTTGTCCCACTTCCAAGTAGTTTAGCATATGCAATTATTTACATTAATATAGTTTGTTTACATTACTTTAGAAATGTATTTTATCACAAATATAAAATGTCATGAGTAAACCTCAGTAACCTAGGCACTTTTATTCCTGTCAGTGGCTGTCCTTCCATTATTATTCCAGCAAGTTATGAATACAAAACCATCAGATTTCTTCTATCACCCACACCACTAAATGGTGCATACTTGCACTAAACTGTATTCCACATAAATCCAGATTTTGCTGGAACACTGTTAATAGTTTGTTTAAAATATTTTTCAATATTATGTTTGATATATGAATTGTTTAAACTTTCAGTCCATATATTTTGAGTGCACTTTTCCTGTTAATGTCCTAAATAATGTCTGAAAAAACAGAGCTGCTTCTTCTCCCCTAGAGGTTGTGAGGACATTTCTAATGCTTTTACATTTCAAGGGAAGGCATTTAAAGAAAATCTCAGCATAGATACTGTGACAAAATGACAGATGTTTTACCATACATAAGGTGAGTGTAAAGTCCACGGTCATTAAAAACAAAGAAACAAACAAACAAACCGAACAGGGTAGTTGCGGTGAATAGACAAAAATCAGGGTCGCTCCAAGCAGAAACAAACAGATTCTTTGACTAAAATTCACCAGTCTCTGGACAAGAGGCCGGGGGTTTAGTTCCCTAACTGGTGCGCTTAGAAAACCATCGCATCACAGTCATGAAATCTTTTCGAAATATAGTTTAACCTCTTTAGATGATGTCTTATGAATTCCACAGGGGGGACAAAAAAGAAAATTATAAACATAATTATTACACCAAAGATTATTCGGGGAGAAACAGTCAGAGTGGCGAGCATCAACGTTTTTATTCTGAAAATTGTTAAAGAATTTCATACAGAAAAGGAGAGAATAATACGCATTCCACTCTGCCTTCTAACCTGTTCCACCCACCCCCAGCAAGATATATTCTTGATGTGAATTGTGATAAGCCAGTTTTAACTTGCAAAGTGTGGCTAAGTAGCGCTTCTGAACAAAAAGCTCTCTGTGACTGGCAGGCGAACAGTGGAGCAGGGGAGACGCCCCTTCTCGGGATGCGAGACCCGCCACCAAACTGTGTCCCAGAGCCCGAGTCCGCCCTGCGACCACCCTGGCCGACTTCTCTAGCCAGCTCTTTGTGGTCCAGAGCTCGACCACTGCAAGGTGAGGCGCAAACTTCCGGACGCAGGTCCGGCGCGCCCCCTGGCTGGGGTGCGACCACCCGGTGCGCACCTCCGGGGAGGACCGCACGCACTGTGTGGGTCGCAGTGCTGGGCACCGCAGACGTGCGTGGGTCTCCAACAACTGCCTGCTGTGACCTCACCGCAGGGAGGGAAAGGGACCGACACCCCTAGAAGACTCCGCGTGGAAGGGTGCGTGTGTGGAAGAGTCTCTATTCTGGGCAAGGAGAACCGAGTGTCTCTTCTAAGGCAAACTGAAAAGAGCCCCATGGAACAGAGAAGTTAGCGGTCAACCGATTTGCTGCGAATATTTCATCAGAGGTGCTTCCCCCCCCCCCCCCCGCTAAAGTGTAACTCTTGGGAAAACAACATATTTTAAGCTTTCCATCCAAATATTGATGTTGGCAAATAGATCATCTAACCGTCCCTTGGTGAGGACAGGGGTCTTTTTGTTTCGCAGGTTGGCAATCGGAATCAATCCGTATCACAAATGACTGCAGATTTAGAAGAGGCAGTCAGGAGACGTGGAACTCGCGGGACTCTCCTTGACTGTGCCGGGGCGAGCGTGTGACTATCACGAGTGGGGAGCTAGTGACCGTCGCGCACTCACTCAGCTACCTGTCCTCAGCATGCTGTGGGGTGAGCCTTTCTCCCCCCGCACCCCGCATGCCAGGTTTCAGCCTGGCCCCAACATACGCTCTTGAAGTGGATACCTTAAAGGTTAAATGCCAGTCGACATTCCAGTCTTTTTTAAGATCTTGTTCTACAGTAAAAATTGCTTAAACTTCACTGAATGTTTATGTCTTTTTTTAAAAAATTATTTTATTAAGTAAAGCTGACGCACTACCTCTGGCAGAGTGCCGCCCGCGGCGTCCACATCCGAAGATTTCTACTAAAAAGAAAGTCTGGGGACCTCTTTCACTTCTCAGCATCAGATGCCCCCAACAGACCTTTGCTAGAAAGTCAAGGAACAACTGAATTCTTTCCAACCTTCACTGTCACTCTCCAAAATCACAAAACCTCAAGAATGCAAAATTTATTAATGAAGGTAAACTTTATAAGCAATTAAAATAATCACTTATTTTACTGCTTCAAGGAGGATTTTTTTAACGATATGAAAAAAAGCAAAAAGTTCTTTAAACAATTTATTTCAGTTTCTTTGTGAGGTTTCAAACACTTATGCAATACCAAAAGAAGTATAATAAGCTAAGTTCTTGAGAAGGACTTTAATTATAAAAAGGAATTTGTTTTGGAGAAAATTTCACGAATGCAGTTATTTATATGGAACCTAAATGGCCCCAATAAAGTACATTTCTGATTGAAGTTCTTGAGGTTCTTCATTTGCACTACATTTGACTCATATGTGCCGCCTTATGGGGAAAGCAGTATAGAGCAATTTTTTTTTCTCTACATTGGGAATTACTCAATAATTGAATTGAATTAAGCAAAATCTAAGTAACTCATTATTCTGTTTTGAATCAGAATGCCCTTTAATCTTTCATTCTTTCTAATGTTAATAAAACTTGAATACTGTCTTTTGTTTAATAAATGTAAATCTTGGCGAAATGAATTGTTAAGGTAATTTATGTTTTTATGAAATAAAGTAGATCTGTGAATAATGTCTCTATGAGAGTATGTAAGCTTCCTGGGCTATCTCTGACAGCTGAATTACAGTTGAACCAAACCATATTAAAATGCAAGGGCATCTCTATGGTATGCCATGCAACTTGTTAGCTCTAGAAGTAAACAAGGTGGAATCACGTAAATCACTTAAACATTTTCCCTTGGGCATTATCCATAAAGACGAACATTTATTCCTTTCAATATTTTTACCCACAGCTCAAATACAGGTATTAGACTCACTGTTTTACAAATTCTGCATTCTTAGGAGGTCTAGTTAAAATTTCAGAATACAATACACATTTGGATGCAAATATCTTTGAAAACAACAGAATGGTTAATGGAGACAAACTCAAAGTTGTAAATTGAGACTAAAAATATACAGAAAACAGAAAATAAACTTGTAGGGATCGAAAACATAAAGATGTGAAGGTATTTTGAGTCTACTATCTGATTTAGTTGCTAAGAAAGCTAACAGAAATTAGCAGAAGTGAAGCTCTCTTACATCAAGAAAGATCAAATCTTTACTACACAAGGTCATATACAAAAATCTTGAGAATTGACAAGTGCTCCACAAAGTACTTTTATAAAGAAAAAGTATAATTTTGAAATATGCTAATGTAGGTGTCTGAATTTGAAAAAAAAATGGAAATTCTGTCATAGCAAGGAATGGTAAAAAGTGTTAGTGAACTTTAGCTAAGATATAAAAATGATTAAATCTGTCCATTTTAGCCTCAGTGGTGGAAATAAGTGAATTGTCTTGAGTCAGAAAACAGGTTTGTCATATGTAAGGCAAAGTTTTTAACAATGTAAGTTCTCCGGGAATGAAGTCAGGTGACTGTCAGACCTGCATACAACTGGACAACAGATACTAAAGAGGTAAACGTGGGTCACAGAAGTATATTTCAAATCACATATTACTGAAGTTTCCTTCACAAGAAAATTACAGTACTATTATTTTTCAAATCAGTATTAAGTTTCTCTAAGGAGAAAGGAGACTACACTTTAAAAGGAACAATCTTCTGATAAGTAACAATTGTGTCATTCTGACCTGCTTGGATTTTTATCATATAAATTTTTTGGATTTCTTTCTTGACATGAAGTTTGGTTAAGACATAACTTTTATTATCATCTACACTTTTGCAACAATTATTTAATCTATAATGTTAAATATGTAATAACATATACACTAGATCAGTCTTTCTGAGTTTATGTCTAGGTCTACCACCTGATGGCTATAGGATGACAGGAAAGGTGTGTAATCATTCTATGATTCAGTATTATCTTCTGTAAAATAGAAATGAGGACGCACGCTTATCTCAAGAGGTGGGAATGAATGTATAAAGTTCATTGAAGACAGTGCCAGATCATAAAATTTGTGTTTGTGGTTATGATTTTTAAAATTCATAATATGAAAACATTTAATAAAGATGATGAACATAAGAAAACTAAAACAATAGTTGCAAAAAAAAGTAATTTTAAAACCGAGTAAATTAAATCAAGCAAATGAAATATGCAATTATGATTAAGGGATGAAAGAAATAGAAAAAGGATCACATACAGGAAACAAATTCCCATGAGGATCCTACATTTGTGTATGACTTTAAGGTAAGTGTGTTTATCCTTAACTGCACTTCAGTTAGGCTATAAACAAAGGTATTTTGGTACCTCTAACATAAACTTTCCAAGATTTTTGTGACTCAACAAACTTGGGTATTACTTCCAGCTCTGCCATTAATGAACTGTCTGTATAATCTAAAATCAATATAGTTACCTTTTAAAGACTCAGGTTCTCCTATAAAATGGTTGTCATTGCAAACCACATATTAAGAAACTATTGAAAATACTGTTCTTGTCAATTAAAATGGATAGTTTTAAGATGCCATTTAGATTAGATGTGTCCCTTCCTCCCAAAATTCACATGTTGAAGAAACTCTGATTCCAACAGTAATGTTTGAAGATGGGGTCTTTGAGTGGCACTTAGGGTTAGATTAGTCAGGAAAGTGGGACTTCCATTGTGGGATTAATGTCCCTAAAAAGTGGTAAAGTTGTATGGCATCTCTCCCCACATTGTGTGTAAACCAAGAAGATGGCCCTAAAGAAGAATGCTTCTACAATAGTGTCCTAATTCTCAGATTTCTACCCTCTACAACTACGAGAAATGTTTTACTGATCAAGCTGCTCAGTCTGCTATTCTGTAACAGTGGAGCAGGGAGACAAAGACAGGTTTTCCAATTCTTGTATTAGAAATTCTAACTTCTTCCAGCCACTGCTTAACTCAGAAGACCTAACTTGATACCTCAGAAGGCTTCAGGGAACCCATCGCCTGGGGTAGAACAGCTTGTATGGAAATCAGTGTCTATATCAATATCCTTGGCAGAAAATATTTGCAGTGGTTCTGCCAATGTCTATCCTGGACTAGTTTCACTCAGATTTAAAAAAGCACCAGCATACATAAAACCAACCTCCAACTAACTCTGCAAAATTAATGGCTCTGTAACTCATTCAAGTTTTCCCCACTACAGTACAACTAAACCAATCTGTGTAACCCCTTAAGTGGGGACTTCAGTATAAGGAACATCATTATAATTTCAGATTTGTATTAAAATAGTATTTTTGCCTAGTCATAGCTACATTTATTTCAAAATTATCTCCATAATTATCAATAATATGCAATTATCTGAGGGATACTCTTGATTTCCTATTTTTGAAAACCATTACATAGCAGTTTTCCACTTAAGGCCCCACAAACCAATGTATAGACTAGGTGGCTCTCAGAGTACGTTATTCATTTCTACTTTCCAGTAACATTTCCCATTAATTCCCTCTCCCTCTCACAAGTCTCTCTTCTGTCCAATAATCTGATTCTTTTGTTGTTGTAGTCTCTATTCCCTGGGTGTGTCACTGTAACCTGTCTTCAAGAATTTATTTCAGCTTTCTCATTTGCCTTAAATGCTTTCCTCCTATCAGTTCATCCTTCAAGATTCCCTGTCTAATCCTTCCCAAAACATACTCCTTCCACATATTAAAATAAAAGTTCTGTATAATGCTAATTGTTAGGTCTGAGTTGAAAATATTAGTGTATAAAATGATAAAATAAAAATGGGTTTCTTTTCTCAGTAGAAAAGACAGTTGAAAAATTTAAATTTTAAATGATGATTAAGAAAGAAATCAAATCAAAGGATAGATATTGTTTTCTCTTTCTCCTTGGAGTGGCAAACCAGTATTTCCTTTAGAAGGAAAAGGGCTAAAAAGCAGGGAATATGAACTTGTCTAGACAATTTTCTGGTATGTTCTTTGGCACTTTGGCAGTAGAAACTTTTATGACACTATTTTAAAGTCTTATATGTTGCCTGCAGAACTCTAGCACTATTTCCACCAGAAATCTTCTAGAAATATATCTTTTACTTGTCCCTGTAAAACAAATAAGTTGATGTACTACTAGAAATACATACCCTTTAAATTTCCAAAGTAGTCTACACACTTTTGATGGCGCATGTTCAAGATGTATGTACTTGAAACAATGAATCCTACTGCCATTTCAAAGCAAATCTACAGAAGTCAACTCTTAAAGATGTTGAAAATATTTTTACATAATTTCATGGAAATATTTCCTAAATAAGATATGCAGCATTGATCCAAGTTTAATCTGCTCAGAAAAATTTTAGTTTAATTCTGGAAGATGGTCTGCTAACGTTTACTGTGACAAGTCACTATTTATTGAGCGTTATGATATATACCCAAGATATTGATCCTGGGATTTCTCATATACTTTGTCACTTGACCTCATAGCATCCAGTGAATTATATATTATAATCTTAGTTTAATGGTAACAAAACAGGTTCATAGGGAGTTGTCACTTATTCAAGATGACTCATCAAAGTAAAGATTTCGGCACAGGACAGTCAGATTACAAAAACTATGTTCTTTTCACTTTTTTTTCATATGTTCATACCAAAATATGTACTTACCAGACCAAAACTGTTGGACTAATTTCTTACTTTGTTCTGTGTATCATATGCAGTTATTCTAAACATTGGTTTCATTTTGAAGTTCATAGAAAATACATGGTTAGATCAAATCTGAATGACGCCAAGATGAGAAACAGATCCAGTCTTACTACATCTCCTTGTAATTTTCTGATGATATATGAACTTTGGAAAAGAAATTTTGGATTCAATAACTTTGAGTGAAACCTCTAATCCATATCAAAGTTTAAAGTTAACATTCAATTATTGGATTTGAAATATGTATAGTTAGATATTTTGTAATAACTACAAATTTATAAATGTCAATAATCCAAAATCATGTTTTTTTAAATACCCTTTTCATTTTCTCCAAGACACACAACATGAATGGCTAATTTAGCTGAACTTTTCCCAAATAAGACAAGTTCTATTTGATAAAAGAGTATGTCCCCTTCCCCACCATACCCATGGATAGTGGAACATGAAGATACACAGGACTGATCTAAAGGACTTGAACATTTGATTTTGTTATCTGCAATGGAATCCCGGGATAAGTCCCCTGTAAATACCCAGGTATAACCTATATTTTAGATATGCTGGGTTAAAAACATATTATTAAATTAATTTTACTAAAATGTTTTTACATTTTTAATGTGGCTACTAGGAACTTTAAAATTATATGTGTGGCTTCCAATATATTTATATTGTACAATGCTGATCTAGACCAATTCTATGAGGATCATAAACAAGTGTAAAAGTATTATAGACTCTGCAAGAAAAAATTATTTTTCAGTAACTCTAATGACATGCTTATTTATTTAAAAACTTTACAATGATTCACCTTTTTACCACCAGCACATGAGTCAAGCTTGCACTAGGAAATTATGAGCTTGAAAGTGATTTCTCATCTCTGTTCTTACAATGTAAAAGTAATTCGAACACCTCCAAATGTAATAATGCTATGCAGACTTTATTCTTTCATTAATGGTACATATAAGCCGTGAAATAAAAGGGTAGCTTGTCCTACTGTATTATTTATTAATTGAATGGTTCTCTTTTCTGACAAACTTCATAGGAAGGATCTTTCTAAGGCACTGTTCCTAGTTATTGGTCTAAAGCAATGTTGACAAATAAGTAGCAGAGAAGCTCTCACTCACTCTAACCTCCCAATGCATAGCAGACATTACCAGTTGTGCTTCTTTTTTCTGTTTCATGAACATTTCATTACTGAGCTTTCATGAGGCCCAAACAGTCTTCATATAGGTGATTGGTCATTCCAAGTCTACTAGAGAAAGCTATTGGAACTTAGTTGACCTTTTACCCTCAAATGCTGCCAAGGATATGTGGGAAGTCACATGAAAAATTTCACTTTATTTATTGATTTGGGTAAAATTCTAGCTTCCCAGAATAATAAATGAAATGCATTCTTTGGAGGGAAGGATGAATCATTGTTGGGAGATACCACCCAATAAAAGTGTTGATCAATTTTTTTTTAGAAGTTATAAACACATATGTCATTCAAATGTTTTGTAGTCAATTATGCAATTCTTATCACTATTAATGTACTGCGTCTTAGATTAAGACTGAACTTATGATATGATAGAGTGCCAAATACAATATGGCTCCCATTATAGGAATCCATTCATATCACAACCCAAATCATATTATTTGAAAAACCTAGCAACTGTTTATATGTAAAACTTAATGTAACATAGGTTGCAATGTGGGTGCTAATCCTATTCTTACCACCTATAATATGAAAGATTTCAATTTGACTTTATAATGCTCTCTCATTGAAACCGAATAAAAATAAATAGATACAAAAAATGGAGAAATTCAATTATGTCAGAGGTAAATTTCACTATGATATCTCAAGGTGTAAAACCACAACATAGTTGGCTTCCCTTTTTGTTTCATAATATTCCTAAGTTTAGCAGAATCAAAGTTCCCTTTTTCAATAAAAAATAATTTTGGTGCATTATCTTTTGTAGTATCTATCTTTCCTATTATTGTACCACTTGTTTTCTGCACAAAACCACCATGTAGCTAAGTCACTTTGCAGAACTGCTTCTAGATCAGTGCACCCAGTAGAAATACAGTACAAACTGTATCTGCAATTTGGAACTTTCTAGTAATCACATTTAAAAAATAAAAACATTGCTATTTTAACACTATCGACATAAAATTATAGATTAACTTCATATTCTTTTTTCACATTAAATCCTTGAAATCTGATGTGCATTTTACATATATATTTTGTGTCTTAACTGAACTTAGTAATTTTTAATGTCTTTTTTTTCTGCATTTGCCTAATGGCTAATATATTAGACAATACAGATGTAGATTATAGCTTTTTATCAGCTTGGAAAGGGCCTTCTTTGAATCTCACCATAATTTATGACAGAAACAGCTCTATGTAGGTAAACCAAAGTATCATGATAGATAACGGATTTTATCATACACCAAAATAGACAAATATCTCATGTTAGTGATTACTTGGAAATTGACGTTGACAACTACTATTTTATAGAAATCAAAAGGCTCTCTAAATTAAAGTATCGGTAGTTCACTTTCTGTTCAGTATGGTCACGAAAATAAATCCATATGATGAATATTCCAGTCTTTAAAGATGATGGAAATGCCACTAGATAAGGCATGTGATTAACACAGAAATATAATAATAAATGAACTTTATTAAGAAATGAATTTTTTGTTTTAAAAAAGCAAAATTACTTCTTTTACAAAAACTTATTGCGGTTATTTCGGTTAAACTGTACCATCAGTAAAGTAGTACTGAAATTTACCCTCAATTTTAATTATATTACTCTGAACTTTGGATTGATGCTATCCAAAATTTGAGAAAAGCTAGAGACAATTTGAGTAAATAAAAACTAAGAGAATGACCATGGAAATAACCAATTTAATAAGCAAATAGCATAGTAGAAATGTAAGAATCAAGGTTTATTGCAATGATATGAAGATTTAAAAGTAGACACAGATCTCCTTAAGTGCTTCAAATATTGTTCATTTGTAAGGTACTCTTCTAAAACACTTTAATCCAATATATTCCTTGTAACAAAAATACACTCTTCCTTTCTTCAAAAATGAAAAGTTTAAAATTGACTTCCAGGAATGTTGGTATACTATCTCTTTTGCATCTAACTGTAGCAAACTAACAATGCCTATAAAAATATTTTGCCTTTTGTTACATAAGTCTAGATTTTCTTCTTTCAAATTTGAGAACTGTATCTCCAGCTAACTTCTGGACATAGTAAGAAATTAGTACTCATACCTCATAATATCTGGAATGCACTGCAAGACACCTAATAAGATCTCTAACAGTGTATAGTACATGCACAAAGATGTTGGCAGAAGATCAGACCTTGAGAAGGGGCTAACTCCAGAAACCACCGTAGCTAACTTTCATATCAAAACATTCTGCTCTCCTAAACAGAGCACTTAACACTTTTCCCTGGCTATCTGTGATTAGGGATTCACTTTACCATTCTTACTAAAAGTGGTGGTAATCCTTTGTTATAGCACAGCAGGTAGGAGACAGGAAGGTGTAAATTGAGTTGGAAAGTGGCTAGAGGTAGAACACAGGAGCAGGAAAAGACAAAACGTCACTTGGGCCCTGAAGAGTTCCATTGCCTATGTCCATTATAGTTAATATAAAATCTAATGATAGCTAAATGACAAGATATGCTCCTATTTTTGCCTGTCTGAATCTTAAAGACAAATGTTTACTGACATGTCTCCTCTAAAAAAATGGAAGAAAAATATTTATTGATACAAATCCTTTTATGTTTTATTGAATTTTTATTATTTCAGTTGACTTTTTTATTTTTACAAATGCAAATAAACTAGTGCTGCAAAATGATAGGTTTGAGTATGGAAAGATTTTTTTAAATGAGCATTTTAAGCCTTGGCACAAACAACACTATAAAGAACTTTCAGTTTACTGCCATGTTTAGGAAACAGCTTTATTGATATTTATATCAATTGTCACCTACAAATTTAGGAGTATCACCACCAATTGTGTCAGTCACAATATTATGAAATAATTCCACACATTATTGAATAGGAAAACTACACATTTTTTTTAGATCCTGTAACAGTTTAATCATAAACATCTCACTCCTAATACTAGTCTTTCCACTTCATTGATTTGAGTGTATGAACCATAAAACTCTATCATTATCAGCTTTTGAGTGTGGTTTTCTCTTGAAGCGTTCACAGTAAGCTGAGATAAAATATTTTCTATTATTACATTATGTTGATTTGTGGATGCTGTTAGTGAAAAAAATGACATAATGGCATATTCATGAAACAACTATACATGTAGTTCAATTTGTAGGCTGCAACATACAAATCTATGTTTTTATAGACTGACAGCCCAACGTTCATTAACATTTCTATCTCAATCAAGCTAAAAGAGATTTGCAGGTTTGAAATGCAACTGGACACACAAAAGCAGATGCGAACACAAACTAAATAAATACTTCTCTAACTCTGTTTAGTCATCTTTAGACAAAATCTTTCAGAAAGTAAGGAGTAGGAAAAGCAAAAGGAAAATTTAAAGTTCACTGGATTCTATTACACAGAAACACAGATATAGAGAGGCACCGGAGAACTATGAATTTAGCTTTGTGAAAAAAAAGTTCCAGATATGGGGAACTAACAGATCTCTTGAACACCGTCAAATGCATCGATTTGTAAATCATGTTTAATAAGGTATAACAGAAAATTAACCCCCCAATAGTTAAGATTTTATAGAAACTGGTTTGTGATTTGAAAAAAAAATATTACACAATGATAAATTTGAGCTTGGAGTATACTTTAAAATAACAATTTAGAGGCAATTTAACAAAAATAAATGACAGCATATTTTGAGACAGTAGAACAATGTGAATAAACTAGAATTAGCAGCTACATGTAATAATTGATATGGCTAATATACAATGCCTGAATGAAACACTGCACATAAATATTTAATTTATTACATAAACCAAGACATAAATTTACACTTTATTTTAGCCTAAACTATATATTATCCTATGATTCACAAAGATAACTTAAATTTTAAAAAAGAGATCATTTTATTTTGAATTATCTTATGTATTAATTCATTTTAAAAATACCCATTTGTAATAATTTGGTTGATTCAAAGTTATTAATATATTAATTATTTAATATTTATTAATGCTACATTAAACAATACCAATAAAATAGTTGTATTCTCTTATAGATGTGTATACTCTTACAATGTGTTACTGGTAACAAAAAACATCTTGAATACATGTGTCATAAAAATACAAGCAAAAGAAGAAACTGCATATACAAATTCCAGTGCAATATTTCAAGAATGAGTTTTCTGGAGCCCATTCCACATGAACACAAGAAAAATTGCAAACTTTGTATTATAGATGGCAAAAAGGATAACTGTACCAGAAAAACAAAATTGTGAAATACATATAATAAAACAAATTAAATGCAGTACTCTAAAACCTTGTATCCAATTGGTAACATGACCAGATATCCACAGACTTCTTTTAAATAAACGGTTTGCCATATGTTTTGAATGCTGAAGTTTGCAGGGCTAGCTGGAATTTTTTGCCTTCTTTTTGCCACTTCCCCATCCACCACTGAGCCGTAGAGGATTGTCACGGAAAGATATACGCTCTTTTTTAGAAGGTCTTGTATTTGTTATCATTGGTGCAAGTATTCCCTTAAATGAGCAACCTAGACAATGATATTAAATGTACACTTTCACTTAACATGATCCAAGTAAAATTAGAGAGTAAGAAAAATACTTCAGTCAACAATACACATTCGAAAACTCTATGATCTTCAAGTTTAACAAAACTATCTTTGTTGAGCTTGTTCCTGTTTGCAGTGTAATATAATCAAACATTGGCATAAACTCTGTTTTGATTAAATAAAAGAAACGTAAAAAAATTAAATAGATGTAACAGTTTCTTTCTATCTACAGTCATAAGCCCTTATTTCAAGACTATGAGATAACAAAATATTTATATATGTAAATAATGTTTTTATTTTCAATAGTTTAAAAGTTTATAATTGTTTATATCTCTATAAAGCATACATTAAGCTTTCTCTTAAAAGAGTCCCATACATTATTGAAATAAGGTCTTCTGCAGAAGACTTGGTAAAATGGAAGCTTCATTAGATGGTCTGGTATATAAAACAGGCCTCAGGGCCTTTAGAAATACAGCTTTCTAATCAAAGGATATAATATAGAGGGTTATTTGTGAAGATTGATTATCTGATTACATATCAATGGTAGTAAAATATGAGGATGCTTTGTACACAGGTACACTAAAATGCAAGACTTTATTGTTTACTACTGACAGGTTAGAAATGATCCATGGAAAAAACAAAAATGGCCAGAGGTTTATAACAAATAGGAGTTGTCAAAGTGGGCTGTGGATTAGGCATGACATGGTTTCAGCGAGATCCTGAGATGCCATATCAAGATAATATTAAAGAATTATGATCATCTGCTTTAAATCTCCCAAGGATTAAGTAAGCACACAGGGCACTATCTGTGGGGAAACGGTTTGAAAGGCAGCAAAGTGAGACATTCCAGGGTTTCCTCAGTCCTAGCTGGAGGCAAAGGTTCAAACCACATGATTCTCCATTATGATGCTTTTGTGTTTTATTTAAATAAGCATAGAGAAGAAAACTTTTTAAGGTTAACATTTTTTTCAACTAAAATTTTAAAAACTTAAAAATATAAGCACTAATATAAGAGTTAACAAACATTAATGACTATTGGTGGAGAATGGTGTATAATTGCAAATACGGTACAACGCATGGTGAACATGGAGTATTACAGTTCACTTTGTATTTAAAATCTCTTTTAAAAACTGATTATATGCATTTTGATTTTGTCTTCAAACTACGATCAGAAAAACCAATCAAAGAGTGAATGAAATTTTGTAATGGCAGCATAATTTGCCCTTAGCCTAGAAAGAGATTGTTAAAAGAAGTTACAAGCTATTGTTTTTAGAAAAGGGTGTAGAGGACATAAAAAGAGACTACTGCCAAAGTTCGCAACTGAGCTGGAGACACAACATAGATTAGGAGTTTAGAAAACTTCACTATTGGCAACCCTGAAGGTAATCTCAGCAGAAAGACTGGCAGCTAAGCGAAATGACAGCTGAAGTTGATTTCCACGTATGGGCCCGATTTACCCTGCATTAAGCTACTTTCTGTAAGCCAGGCAGGGAAACGACAAAACTGAAAGAACTCGTTCAAGCAACAGGAATATTATTGGGCAAAAAAGAATTTTTTTGGATGATAAACTAGTAATCTAAAAAACAGTAACGATGCTTTCTAAGACCTTGTCATCTCTTCTACTTTCTATACTTTCTATTTGTGTATCGGGACAGTCTTTTTTAAATCAAATAACAGAATGGAATGTACTTTGGTACAAAAAACGAAACAAAACAAAACACCCCAAAAAACAGTAACAGTAAAAGTAAACCCTTATCTCCTCCCAGTAGTTAAAAATTTTTGATGAAGAAACTATTTCCTGGATGGCAAGTACATATTTATATAAATATAATACTAAGGATGTTGGGGCTGTAATTTTGATGTGGGGTGGTATGGAGGAGACCAGAGTGTCTGAGAAATGGAGTTATTGGGACCTTTTTATAATTAAAATATACTTACTTAAGCTTAAAATAGAGGTTGATAAACAGCAAGCAGATTTTCACAGATTCTGACACAAAGGCTTTGTGCTAATAGAGGATTTCCTTGCAAGCATTCTTCAAGGTAATAAGTAGAAATATGTATGTACTTTAAAACTTAATTTGAAAACTTGTTATTGGTGAATACTATTTTGATGCAACTACCCTAGTGTAAAAAGGTATTATTTAAGGATTTTATTCTTAATATAAGCTTTTCACTGAAGATGACAAATTACATGTAAAGACAGTAGAACCTTCTGAACATACTATTGAGATACTTATAATTTCATCTACTTCCCAAGTATTTTTAATACTAATAGATTGTATGGCATTAAAACACAGGTGATATTAAAGACCAAACTCTGATTTTTTAACAGTGTTTCTACATCCTGAAGTATTATTTTACTGAGTAGAAATTTACCATAAGGTATAATTTTATTCCTCTAATACTGTTGTATTGTTTGTTTTTTTGAAGCTGTAATAAATCTACAAATCTTTTTGTACATAACTACATTGCAGCCCTACATTTAAAAAGGCAATTTGTAAATTTTTCTCATCTACTGTAATTCTTCAACAAATAATAATTACAATTTAAAAAATACTGTGTGATATCAAAAGACAGTTTTATAGCTGTTTTGAAGTTTAGCTTCAGAGGAATAGAATATGAAATTACTCTTTAAAATAGCCAACACTTAAATGAATAGAGAAAGCTTTTGCTAAGACAATATTTCAGGTGTGGTTAAAAGCTTGAATTTGACTGTTTTGCTATGTGTAAATGAACAATTTGAGGAGTAATCAATATAGCTTATTCTCTCATTGCATTTAGTGAGAGTCTTTTTGTTATCATATACACTCAAATCTCTAGAAATGTAGAAAATAAATTGAGGAGTAAAACAACACATTTATAAAAGAATCACATATTGGCATTCATCGCAGTCATTATTTTGTCCTATGATTACTCTAGGAAAGAAAAAAGAAAATAAAAAAGTAATTTAAGAAGTCAATGTATAATCATTCTAAAATTACTTATCCACATGAACATAAAATAATGAGGGATTTTTGCTTCAAGAACTGATTATTAGAGTTAGACCTACTGATAGGCTCCTGAAACAGAAAAATTATGACTAACGGGACTTTGACAGGTTTTTTTCTTTTCTGCAATATTATTGTTATAGATTTTTTAAAATAACAGCCTACTGCATATTTGCAGGTGATCACAGAAATAAAATCAGTCTCTTACATATGTGTTGAAAGTATGTCTTAATCAGTATGTTCTATTTTCCAAGAAATCACATCTTTGCCACATAATCTGTGTTCTGGTCAAGATTTGTTCTGGTCCCTCAAAAAAAAATTTTTTTTTTCTGTTAAATCCTTGGTTCTTTAACAAATGTCAAGGTCTATATATGCTGTGTTTTGATAAGTAATTTAATATGTAAAATGCTTTGAATGACTCTCCTGGTATGTAAAAAAAACTGTTAAACAGGTCAAAATAGAAATCTCATGATGTATAGTAATACGTCATTGGATTTTCATCAATACGCACAATACTATGTGTCTGGATGTAGAAACTATTTCAAAGGGCTCCGCATATTGTCTTACTTAACAGCAGATACAGCATAAGTAAAGTATGGAGAAAAAAATTCAACATTTTAATGAAAGTGACCAGAACAAATTTTTAGCAGCAAAGCGTTTACATCAAATTTAAGTGCCCTGAATTAGTTACAAAGGGCAAGTCTGGAGTTGAGGTAGAAAGCACAGTATTCAAATAGCAGTCACTTTTTTTGAATTCTATATTCAACCTTGAATCAGAATCATTTACAGTGAAATTCAGATAGATAATTTAAAATCAAATGCTGAGAATAAAAATACATAATACCCAGTTTGTTTATACCATGCTCAGAGTTCCTTAATGTAATTTTGTGTATTCTTAGGCATTTTCAGAGAATGAAAGCTTTCTGTAAGTTATAAGAAATGCTAATGCAATTTGATCTCAAAATTCCAGGAAAACAGTGATAATTACAATCATTTTTCACAAAATTTTTCATTCAAGAAACAAATAAATGAGAAAAACAGTTAAGTTTGGTACACTTTTTAAGAATAATTACAAAAATGTCCACAGTACTTGACATCAATGTTAATAACTTTTTATTTTTAATTTAAAGTTTTTGTTTTTTAGAGCAACATGTACAACAAAAATAATTTGCCTTGACTACATATATTTGTTTTGAAAAAATTTCTCATGAGCATAAAAGCTAATATATGTCATACAGAGTTGGAATATTATTATTATTATTATTTTTGTGTGTGTGGCACCGGGGATCGAACTCACACTGCCAGGTAGGCTCTTAAGCCACTGAGCCAAACTCCTGACCCTAGTTTTTATTTATTTATTTATTTATTTATTTATTTATTTATTTTTATTTAAGATAAAATAGATACAGAAGATAGAAACAAAAATCAAAAAAGACAGACAAACAACAACAACAGTTCTGATACGATAACATTGTAGGTTTATACACTGAGATGGTTGAAGTTTGACAGTAGTTATAATATTGCATATCGTTACCTTCATAGGGGTTGGTCATAATGACAGATATAGACATGTAAAATTTATCAATTCAGGTATATTAACTTTTCTTTTTCAGAAAAGGAAAAAGATAAATTTATAAATATGCATAAATAAGACAGTTAAAAAAACCGTATTGCTAAATACAATAGCTATTGACCCTAGTTTTTTGAGACAGGGTCGCACTATGCAGTTCAGGCCAGTTTTGCACTCACGTTGTAGCCCATTCCAGCCTTGAACTCACAACGCTCCTCCTACCTCAGCCTCCCGAGTGCTGGGATTAAAGGCGGAATATTATTTTAATAGATATGTATTATATAGATTTTCACTCATAGTTTGCCTGTTTTTCCACTGTTTGTAATAGTTACCATATATATTTGATCTAGACTCTTTGGAGCCACCTTATAACATAAACTGTTTTCCCATCTTTTGTTAATTTTAACATTTTTTGATTCGTTCTGCAAGATACCTCATGGCCCTATCTGCAGAGATAAGGACAGTTAGAATGTAGTCCCAAAAATCTATACTGAAAGTATTATATTGCTCTATATATTCTGTGGGTTTTGTATTAATATTGCCCAACATTGTTTTCATTTTTTCCCTAGAGGAGTTTGTTTTTTTCTTTTAAATACTTGCTTTTGGTTATAAAGTCTAAATATTTTTTGTAATTTGTTTCAGAATTAAACTGTCCTTTCTTCATCAGGCCTTGAGGCTACCTACAGTCCTTTCTTCCACTGATAACTAACCTATTTAACTCTGATTATGACAGATTTCTGAATTCTCACTGAAGTAAAATATTCTTACTGGGTTGATTCCTAGAAAGTTGTGGGTTGATTAGGTATTCAGAAATGTAATTCAATTAAGCAAGGAGTGAAATTTAACAATCAACAATTTATGTCATTCATTTTTCTATTGAGCACAAATGGTTCTAAAATCAATTCTAAAAATGAGGTCATAATAGTTTCATTTCTCTTAAAAATTGGGAAAGGTCGGTTACTAGACTCTCCAATTATTTTTAAAACAGGTCCTTCTTAGGGTTCTAACAGTTCCACTATACTTGCAACAATGAATCTGAAAGTATTTGTAATGAAAAATAGTGAAAATAATTGAAAGTACCTTTTTATTGTAGATCAATATGCTAGTGTCATATAATATTGTATTTCAACTTGTAATTATCTTCTCTCACTCTTTTTCCTATGTTAATGCTTGCTGAAGTAAATTTTTACCCCAAACACACAGTTTAGATAAGTTTTAAAATGTTTATTACATCTTTTAGAATGTAAACATTTAAAATGCAAACTGAATTTTCAACATGACTTGGGATCTGAAAGCTTTATTATATAATCTTTCCTGTAATTCGCACATTCATTCATCATGTATTTGTTTAGTGCCTGTTGTGTAGCAGGCATTATTCTATTTCTGTCTTTCAATGAGCTTTCTTGTCAATTTTCTACTGTGAGCCAAATAATATTAGTGTCATACTGTAGTCGCTTTCCATGTGACTTTATTCTTTAAAGTTCATCTTTATAGTTCTCATATGGAACTTGTATAAAACAAACACTTATTTCCACATTCCCAGATAGTGAAGACTTGTGGATAGGTTTCCCCAAAATTTTTCATGGAAACTTTCATTATCCCTTTTCATGCTTATTAGTTCTTAGCAGGGAGACATTTGGCAACAATAAACATGACTAGCCTGAGGATTTATTATATTATTGCACTTCAGTTTCATTCGTTTGACAAATGCATTTCACATTTGACCATGCCCATTTCTTTTTGCACCACATTAGCTAGTGTAAAGAATTGGTTTGAGAGCAACAATAACAATATCCCCCCAAATTCAGAGTAAAACAATTTATTTAAGACGGAAAATGATCATGAAGGAAAGGGGTAAGAACTAGAATAATATTGTTAGAAACATAATGCTTTAATCTATTATCAGTAGAGCATACACAGATCCTGTCCTCTAAAATATTAGATTTTTTAAAACAAAGAATAAGTGTCACTGGCATTCATATGACTAGCTGTACCACATAAGTGCAGAATAAATTTGTCTTTCTCTGGATAATGTCAATAGCTGTTGAAACTAGCTACTGTTTTCTAGTGTTTTAGATCTGTAAACATTACTTTGTGCTTCCTAAAGCTGTCATATTTAACTGTGCCTGGAATCACATTAATCCATCTCAGATGTTTGAAGTGGACAGTATCAATTTGCTTAAGGACAATAAATCAGCAACTATTTATTACGCATCATATTTGGCTAAGTAGACTTTTCAAATTTACCTATGTTAAATGAGTCCACTAACCATATAAATGTACTCTTGGTATGACAGTAATTAGTTTTAATTATTCAGTTTTGATTTGTAGACTATTTTAAGGGTTGAAGTGTTAATGTGTCTGTTTAATCAATGGTCAAAGTTCAGGAATAAAATACCAAGACCTAACAAAATTGCTAACCGAGAAAAATCAGACTTAATGGTTTAAGCAATAATGAGAACGATACATTTAAAGTTTAAATTTAGGATAAAAATACATTTAAAGGATACATTTAAAGTTATGAAAGGATAAACATAAATGTAAATTTTCACTTCATCAAATGATGTCAGACATCAACTCTTGACAACCAAAAGATAATAATTCTGAGTTGTAGCAGCAGCTTCTTTACTGATATATTACTTTAAATTGAATACTTCTGATAAAAATAAAAGACAGCAGAACGTTTTTATTATGTACAGAACAAAATAGTTTTGCTTGGCATAACTACTTATATGACCTAATCTTTCTATCTAGGGAAAAGTATAACTTTAAAGTGAGACTGAAGTGTGAATCTTTTTGTTTTTTAGTGCTGAAATTGAACCCAGGTCTTCACACATACCAGGTAAACTGGAATTTTTTTAATGAGAAAGGCAAAAATCAATTTTGACTCCTACAATTAAATTTTATAGTTTCTGGCATAGTAAATATCAAGTAATTAGTTTAATAGAAGATTTTGCAGGTTGAAAACCATCACTTACAAAACCACTTATGTATGCCAAGAAATTACTTACATTACTATGATATGTATATTTAACCATCTATTGTTAATGTTACATAAACAAAACATAATTTTAAAATTATCAAATACACTAAAATAATACTTTGTTTATTGCTCATATTATCTCATCATATTTGCTTTGGAATTTTTTATCAACAACAATTCACTCATATAATTTTTTTGAAAATGTCACATTCAAGGAACAGCAGAGACTTAAGAAACCACCATGTCACAGTCTCTGGTTCTTATTTTACATTCGCCATCTCTTTCACTGTTATTATTGATCTATATGACACGTACCACTGCCCTCGTTTTAAAAATGAGGAAACTCAGACAATGATGTGAAATCATCTGCCCAAAGCCAAAGGATAGTAGCATAATCAAAATGTGGCTTCACATGAGTAGGGTTTATCTTCAAGAAGTCAGTATCTTATTTAACATTCACTAATAAAGTATGCCTCTAATATAATAATACCATAAATAAGAGCACTAGAAAAGCAAATGTAAGATGAAGATCTTTTTCAAAGCCCTGGGATTTGGAAAACCTTCTCAGTTATTTGGAAATAGGGCTTATATAATAATTAAATGAGTAAAATGCATTTTTTATAAATGAGAAAATAGAAGAGAAAAATATTTCTGTATATTCCACTCTATCTATGTATCTACCTTTCCATCTTAGAGCTCCAAAATGATTTTTAAAAATGAAATAATTATCTTATCAAAAGCTTTTTCAGACTTTTACATTCTTGTCTAACTTTCTGTTTTCCCTTCAAAGTCTCTGTAAACATGATATGTCAAAACTTTTAAAGTTGTTCAAAGAATACTACCATATTTGAGTAACTTTGCGTTAGATAAACATATACTCTGATAACATGAAGAGTATGGTCTCTTTTGAACCTTGCAGAAATAGTCACAAATAAAGAAACTACCATGTATCATTTTCTTTAAGATAATATCTGAAGGAACTGTATCAGAATTATGTGGAACCTGGATTTTCTAAAGGCCAGGTAGAAGCAAAACTATTATGGTAGCTAATTAGTGGACAATTAAACCAAATTTCCATTTATTCTTTTTAAAATGCAGTTCTAGTCTATAATAAAAAAATATTAGCAGAATCATGGGTAAACATAACACATTCACATTCTAAAAACTATCTGCAGCAGAAAATTACACTAAATATACCATATTTTTACACCCTGTGAGGAGATAATTTATTTATAAATTGAAGTTATGGAAGGTAAGGGGCCAGTAGGAAGTAGCATAACTGTCAAAAAAAAAGTCAAATTCTAGTTAAACATTTTATGGCTTTGAAAAAGGAAAAAGTTAAAGGAGATATATGTTAGGAGCAGGTGGCAGAACTCTTGGAGAGCAAAATGATAAAGTGGATAGGTAAGTCCACTAATAAAGCATCAATGATCGGTATATTTCTAAATTAATTTGTACTTGTAGCTAAGTGGTAATATTGCAAGAGTTTGAAAGGCAAAATTCACTCTGTCTCTGTGCATTTGTGTGCTATTTATGGATTTCTGCCTGGTAGTTTATGTAAAATTATAAATATATGGTTTAAATAAGACACCTGATAATACAAAAATGTCACAAAATCAAGATTTTTCTTATCTTTTAGTATTAGAACATTGTGGTTAAAAACTTCATGGTTCTGGCTGGAAAGTATGAAATCTCTACATTCTTGGTATTGACAAAGATTCCTTAGATGATTCTAAACAAGTGCTTGTCCATTACCTGAACTATAGTAAGATATCAGGCTCTCTACAGTAAGACATCAGGCATTCTACTTTTTAGAGTACTGGATAACTTCCATGTGGATAGTCTAGTTTGGATATTCTTAGTGACACAGTATAATCCATAATTACTCAGACATGACTTATAAGTTGCTAAGGAGGATGGTGCATAGTGAACTAGTGCTTAAATCTATCATGGTTTCTTTGGAGAGTATATAGACTTCTTGTTCAATCAATTTTTCTTACTGTAGCTATGGAAAGAGACAGTTGTTGAACACAAATGAATGTCCATCTACCTTAAAGATAAACACTGCAATTCATTAACGTTTTTGCATTGGATAGAGTTCATTATTAATGTCTTCAGAGAGAAAAAACAAATGTTTTTTTCTCAAAAAAGATTTGCTTATCTTTTAAAAATGCCACTAACCGATTCAATATTTTAAAACTAAATTGAAACTCTACTTAGGAATTGCAATATAATATACTACAGTGAAGTGCAATTATAAAGTAAAGAGAATGCTATTTTTAAAAGTTTAGAATTTAAGTTTTTAATTAAAATTATGCATACAATGTAGAATAGTGTGTAAGGTAGAGTAGACTGTCAACAAGTGTATGTCGAGCAAAATGGTCTGAAACAATTTCGAAGGTGCAATTTGGTGAAGCGGGAGCAAATGTACCACTAGCTTTATTTTCGAAAAAACGCAACTCTTTTGATCCTTCCAAGTTTGGTCCATCAATGTACTAGATTTCTCTGCAAATGGTGCAATGTTATACTTGCAGCCTACTATCCTGGTTCTATAATTAGTTTTATAAGAGTTTATCAGATTTAAAATCAATGCCACATTTCAGAGTCCAACAAATGGAAACCTGAAATTTCTCTTAAAGTGGTAAGTTTAACATTATATCCCTTTGTGTATCCCATTACAGCACTTCAAATTTGTACAACATCTCATTGAATTTAGTAATTGTTTTCAGGGTAGTTTATTAAATTACTTTCTAGCTGGAAGTCTTACCTAATTCCTTCTTTATGTCCTTAACTTTCCATTTAAAAGTAGTTGCATTCTAAACAATTTATATTCAAGGATTAAGCTATAGATTATTTTCAAATGCTATCCTATGAAATGTTAACTGGCTTCTCAACAAGAAATTTTTCTCTGTCTTTCAAAAGGTATTTGATATTATAGTACCAACTAGTAAATCAAATAGAATATTGTTAATCTGGATCCATTTGATAGGAGTGAATTTAAATTTTTAAAAAAAATTTTAAAAATTCCATTTGATTTCATAAAATAGCCGTCATTTTTCACAGATGGTGGAATTTTCTGATCTTTTCTTGGAAAACATTTCAACAAAAATATTTCGTATTTTCTCTTTTAGGAGGACTGCATAGCCAAAGTAGAGACAATTTAAATAATCCTTGAAATCAGGGTAATTTATATGTATTCTTGTAAGGAGAAAATATTAGAGATAACATGTTATATTCTTTTAGTTGGAAAAAAGGAAAATTATCATACAAAGTTTTATTGGTCTGGTTGTAGAATGATGGAATTTGAAAGGTAATATGTAGACTCTCAATCTCCACGCTTGTTTTTCTTTCCTCTTCACTTCCCACATGGGTCCAAAATATCTCACATATAAATCATTTCACCACAATATTTTCTTAATGAACAAAGCAAACCTCAAATACTTTATCCAGTTTTACAAAGATCAGAGATGTGAAGTGGAATTCAAATTCAAACCTGGTTTACTCCAAAGTTTTCTCTACTATGCTAGGCTGCCTTTTATATGCTACATTTTCATTAAGGTGGCAAGTGATTTAACCAAGATCATAAACAAACTAGAGAAGAGCTAAGGAAAGGCTATGAATTTGACTGCCTAATCTCTAAACATGCACTCTCACCAATACTATGTTGTCTATTACCATGTTTAAGAATGCAACTTACATATTATCATTCCTTACCTTTCATTTGAAAAGAGAGTTCCTGAGACCACTGCTTAAGAAAGGACTCCTAGAGAACTGAATCCCCAGGATTCATTTCATTGTACTTGGCCATGCTGGCACTCAGGGATCACTACAACCACGGTCCAAAGGCACCTGGCTACTGCTTCTACAGGTAGCAGACCTCTGCATCACCCATGTATTTTACTAGCATGCAGAACACAATAACTATGAGGTTAAGGAGGCTTCTACCTGGATATCAAAGGAAGGCCTGGGAGGCCAGGCAAGGACCTGTCAAGGGAACAATGTGTGAAGTTGCGGGAATGAAGCCAAAGTTACAGCAGTGACCTCAGGAAGTTAGAGATATGTAACACGGAGTATCTGCCAAGGAAAGCTGTATGCTATGAACAGGAGCCAATCCAAGAGAAGCCTTTTGACTTGCAACCAGCAAGGCCACAGTTGTGGGGCAGACCCCATCCTCTGGGATTCACATCTTACCACCTGTGTCTTGGATGCAGGACATGAGGCTACATACTTAGTGTTTTTCCTTCCAGGTGTTGGTCCCATTCTAATCCTAGTCTTTTCCATCCCCTATTTCTGTCTTTTGGGATTGGACTTGTACTTTCTAGCACTGTAATCTGGAATTGTGTCACTTCCTACTTTCATAAAGGTTCACTGTAAAGTGTATACCTTGTGCCTTAAGACTTTGACTTAGAGTTCTGAAAAATGCTGCAACTGTTAAGACTTTTGGTATGGAATTTTCGCATTTTAAATTGTATGCAAGCTAGCTGTCTCATGTCAGGTGAAATAATTATTTATTAAGTGAGAACAATGTTAAACTTTCACAGGAGAGAGCAGAAAGCACACTGCAGCAGGAGAGGGTTTTGCAAATTCTGTCATAGGTGGAAGGAGGCTAAATTCTTGTGGGCTTGAACACTTGTAATGCAGTTTATCTGAGCTAAAGACCCAGGACGAAGCCCTCGTATCCACACAGCTTCAGTTCAGCGATGCCATGTGTACCATCCCTTCCACAGGAAACCAAAGCCAGTTGCACCTGCTGCCCATACCAGGTGCCCCCTGTTACTCTGTTACTTATTATAGCACCAATTAGTAATCACTTGTGTTCCATTCTGTACTCTGTAGGGTGCCTATTGTTTATCCAGTAACTTCAGACCAGCCCTGTGATGGCCAAATCAGAACATGTCTCTGCTATCTGGTAGCTGAATTGTAGCTTCACTAACAAGGTCTAAAATACTTGGGCGCTCTTCCTCAGCCCTATTGTACCATTATATAACATTTCTTTATAGTCTTACTTTCTCCTTCAGCACAATATATAATTCTTGTATTAAACTTGTCCTATTCAACATACCATATAACTATCTCTTGATTGGGCCATATATTGATCCAGATCAAAAACCCTGTGATGGATGAAAATATGTTGGTCATGCTCAGTTTTCTCTCCTTTATGTAATGTATGGAACCTCTAAGGAACATTTCATAAACATTTGTATTTTGCTTCATTTCTTGCAGGGCTGGAGAAGGAAACCAAGGCCTTGCACATGCTAGGTAAACACTTTACCTCTGAGCTACATCTCCTTTCTTTTATAAGTATTTTTAATAAACAAACGACACAGTTGGCTCCACATTACATGGGTCTATAAAAACTTGGGTTGTTTGAGCTAATTAATACACAGATTGAGTGTACTCTTCAATGCTTATAAATATCAGAATTTCGGACAGGTCACGCACTCTGAGAAGCTGTGGCATATCTCTAAAATGCCGCCCAAATCTAGACTGCTTCCTCAGTACAGCCTGTGTTGCGGTTTATATCTGAATGTCCCCCTAAAGTCTCATGTGCTCACAGGTGGGATTTAGGGGGATGATTGAATTACGGGGGTGTGGTACTCACCAGTGGGTTAGCTTTCTGATAAGTTTATATGTAAGTGAGATTTGGGAGGCAAAGCCCGTTCAGAGAAGGGGGTGACTGGCAGTGTGGCCTAGTAGGGTCTATCTCCCTCCCTCAACCCTTGATCACTCTCTGCTCCCTGTCACCAGGCCACAAGCTGTTTTTCCCCTGCCCAACCTCTCTACCATGCTGCCATGCCTTGGCATCAGCTGAGACTATGGACTAAAACCTCTACAAACTGAGCCATAAAACCTTTTCCTTCTTGTAGTTGTGGGTATTGAGTACTGCGTCTCAGCAACAAGAATGTAACTAAGACAGCCTGCTTCCCACTATGGAAAAAGAAAATGCCAAACACTTTCTTTTTTAGCTCTTGTGGATCTAAAGCATGGTCATATTCATTCATTCATTCATTCACTCAATACATATTAAAGGGAAGTTACTCTAGGTTCCTACCATTAAACTCCCTGCATTCCTGAACATAAACTTCAACAGTGGATATGAAGAAAAACTAAATCCCTCCAAATAAAAATGATACCCTGTGGCCAAATGAATCTGAAAAAGAAGCCTATTTAGGACTTCTGAGATAAATTTTCTTCCATAATAGAGCCAAGCCCTTTAAAATCCCACCTTCATTTTGATTGAATTCCATTATAGAGTATATTTCGCTAATAAGTAGCAAACTTACTTTAACACTTGCAACCATTTATTAGTGTAAATTTCATATACATAGTAAGAAGAGAACCCACAAAATGTTAATGAAAGTGATTTGCCTTGTTTTTAAATGACATCCATTGAAAAATAAAGCAATATGAACACATGATATAGGAATGGAATTGCAATGGTTCACATATTCATTCCCATTCCTTTAGCACATCACGTGTTAAGCACATAAAGTTAATTTTCTTTTCTTAATATTCTGTTGGAGTGCTTTTTACATTAGAGGCAAGCTTGCTGTCATGATGCTGGGTTTATACAGTAACCCAGAGATACATGCAATGATATGTAAATCTCAAGTATGTGTGCATGTATATCATGACTATGCAAACTTCCAATAATTCTTGATTTGCAAATTATAAATTATGGTATTGGACTGTGTTATCTCACTTGGAATAGACCCTAATGATCAGTTTTGGAATCTACATTTGCTTTAGCTGCCACTTGTAGTTCCTGAATCTATTTATAATATTGGGCAGGGACATCTGATAAACTATTTCATTTTGTCCTTTTGATAACCAAAACTAATCTTTTTTGAAAGAACTAAAATCAGACTCAGAGTACCACAACTAATTTTAAACTTTTTAAAGACGCAAGTTATTTTCAGAAGTCTTCATTAGTTACTCATTAGTAGGAATGTTGAAGTTTTCCACCTCATTTCCAAACTTGTCTAAAACTTGGTTTCCATTTCAATCCAGGCTCATTTTATACTACTTTAGTATGTGGAACCTATGGTCCAGATAGATTTCTCAGTGTTCTGCAGATATACATTCATATTTTACCCTCTGCCTTCCTTTAAATGGCTTCTGATCATTTCACTCTTTACTCAAATCTCCATTATCATTCTTGGTACAAATCAAGTCCATTGCCTCCTAGGAGATTTCCTCACTGACTGCAACCTAATTAACTGACCCACTTCAGAACAATATTTATTTCAATATTCAGAAAATTCAATACCACACAGAAATGTATGACAATTCATGAACAGTTTAGATACACTTAAAAAAAATTAATGTGGAGCTGACTATTCACTATTGTGAAGATAATTGTGCATTTCCAATTTCTGGCTTATTGAGAATGGAGTATCCAGAAAGTGCAGCGATGATAAGACACACCTGCTTGCAGTGAACATTAGCAAATGGCTCCTGATGAACCAATGATAAGAAGTACATTACTTTGTGTTCTACTCTTCTACCAACTAATCTATATACTTCAGTATTTGGAAGAATAAAAAGCAGGGGCCATGGATATATCTCACTGGTACAGCACCTGCCCAGCATGCGTGAGGTAGTGAGTTCGATCTCTGGTATCAAAAATAAATACATAAATTAATAAATAAATAGCAAAGTATCTTTGAGTTTGTATTAAGAAAAGATTGTGTTAAGCTGTAGTACTTATTTGCTAATATTTTATATGAAATGTAAATTCATTAAAGCATTGAGTGTTATTTATTATTGTTGCCAAAAATTAATAAATTAGAAAAGATTATGTTAAATAATATGTAAATTTGTAAATTGTTCCGGTAATAAAAATGTATTGCAATGCATACTTTCAGTATTAAATGGGAAAACTGATAGAGGAAAACAAATTAGTTTAGTAAAATCAAGTATTTTTCCTGAATATTACCTAAATGAGGAAATCTGGCATATCTGTTTTACAAAAGAAAAGAACATTTAGGAAACTCTCTAAGAAAAGAAAAGACTAGTTGAGAAGGTTGACACACTGAAAGTATATATATATATATATATATATATATATATATATATATTTAACACACAGTAAAGTGAGTCAATTGTACTTTGTGGTTGTTTTAAAATTATTCATCAGGAGCATAAAACAACAAATGATGAAAACAATAGATGCTATTCTTTAAAGCCTTACAGTATGCTAGGTGGTATATCATATAATTTACATATATTTTTACTGATTTCTTCCTCACTAATAACCTATTAGAGATTGAATAATTTACCCAAGGTCATATTGACACAGTCAGACACAGGACAGACAAATCCCTGGGACTTTAACCTGTTACTCATTAAAAGTACAATTTATCTTTCCTTTTGAGGCAGTCAAGGATTTAAAAATTGTTTTTGCTTAAACAACAACAACAACAACAACAACAAAAGTACCTGATAGGTAACTAAGACAACCAATAGGTAACTAAAAGCAGAACAACCTTAACCATTTCATGTATAGGTCAACTCCCTTCTCAGCTCTGTATATAAGCATGTTAATTATTTAGGGAGTGTCTTTCTAAAAGCTATCAACACAGTAGTGATTAGTCTTAAATTTCCATAGCTTATTACATATCTCAAGACTGAAAGCACCAAGATAAGGCATTTACAGAGACATTCAACTACTAATGAATGCTCAGTCATCTCCAGTCATTGCCCCAAAACTATAGTCACCTTGATTTCGAAAAAGACTGTATAAGACCTGAGAGTGCCCCAAGTAAGAAGAATCATTTCATGGAGACTGAACTTCCCCTCAAATGGTAGGGCCTTCTGGAGCCATTTTGCAGAATCAGAACTGAAAGAATGGTTAGCCAGTTCTTAGCCAACCCCAGCTAATCCATAAAAATCCACACTGATCCTTCCCATCAGAGGTTGACTCTCTTCTGCTCTTAAAGCTAAAATCCCTCCCATATTTTCTTTTACTTTCTAATTCTAATACATTTGCCTAAGCCATCTCACTGAAGAGTCCTAAAATTCTTTTGTTCTGATAATGAGTCAAGAACCTACTCCATGGAGCTAGTTGATGACCCCAGCTCCTCTTTGGGGGAACCTCTTCAGATCCCATCAGGTGACAATATGACTTATATATGATGATGGAACTGGCAATTTAAGCCTGAGTTTATCTGATTCTAGAGGATGCATGTTACAGTATTGCAGGAACATTGAAAGAGAAATACTTAGAAAAGTTCAAAGGCTCAAAGAGAGTTTTACAGCCGCAGTCCATAAACTACTCTGGAGATTTGGCTTGCCAAGCAGAAAGGAATATTTAAGTTTAACAAGGTGACAAATTTTGAGACAGAAAAAGCTGGAGGAAAAAGAGCTTTCAAAATATCAAGGTTATAAGTAATTGGCCCAGGGCCAGGGGGCTCTAAGATTCAAAAACTTTAAAGGTTAAAAGATTTCTATACAATAATAGGATAAGCCAAGTATTTTGGTTAAGTAAAATATATAAGTAGGTTTCTTATAAATGGAACCAGATACACAATGTTCCTACATACTAGAGATATCAATATCTTAAATCAACTGATTCCTTTTTT
This sequence comes from Dasyprocta punctata, assembly GCA_004363535.1. Classification (NCBI taxonomy): domain Eukaryota; kingdom Metazoa; phylum Chordata; class Mammalia; order Rodentia; family Dasyproctidae; genus Dasyprocta; species Dasyprocta punctata. The sequence continues at coordinate 55,547 of RJWM01001620.1, read as the reverse complement.
ATAGCTATGTGTAGGTGGTGATTACAAAGAACACTTATTAATCTCTTCTTTTATTCCAGCTATTATTCTAAATGTTCTGCATTTGATCCTAACAACAACTCTACAATGCAGGTATTTCTAGTATCATTTTCATTTTAAGAAATATGCGATGATTGATACCAGAGCTTGCACTTCATTAATATTATAATGTGCTGATGTCACAGGTTAGTAATTAACATAATTAAGTAGTATTTTATTCATAATAACTTTCATGTTTAATGAAACTATCTTTAAAATTGGCTTATTTTAAATGGTCACTTGGTATACACAGAAACGAGGTATTTGCAGTTGTAAATAGAGATAAATAATTAGGATAAAGTACAGTGAAAATATCATTACTTCCATTTCTTAGAGTGCTAAGAAGTGAGTTCTAATGATCTTATATTCTCTGAAATCTGTGACTCATTGCAATGCAAGGGAAAGAGGAAACATTTCACGACAGCTGCTGATTTATCGAACTACTTATGTTTTAACATCCAGGTGATATATTATGAACACGTTTTGATACTTCATATAGTGATAAGGGAATTTTTTGTTTTTTTATGTAAAAATAAATGATACAACACTGCAAACTCGTATATATATATATATATATATATATATATATATGATTTTAAAATACTCATAAAATGGATACCATTATTCACTGGTATATGTGACACAAGTTTATTCTTTCTGAAATCTGGAAAATTGAAGTAACTAACACATTATAACAATAACTTAGAAAGTTCATTGCATCAATAATTTCATTTAAGTAAATAAACCTCAAATATTTCTTTGTTAACCATATAGAGCAACCTTTCAAAAGCTAGATTCTATAATCAGGTAAGGAAAATTGAAGCACTTAGTACATTAAGAGATGGAAAATACTTTAAAATTAGACATATGAAAATCATTATGTCGGGGTCAGGGATTTAGCTCAGTGGTACAAGCGCCTGCCTGGCAGGAGTGAGGTTGTGAGTTCGATCCCTGGTTCACAAAAAAAAATTATGATGTCAAGAAGGCCAATTAAAATTTATCACATTGGACTTGCATATATTAATAAATTTAAATGATTGTAATTTAATAAGGAGTACTTGTATCAAATGTAAGTCGGACAATAATTTTGACGTCTTAATTTATCTGGAAAGCATTATCTGAATCACTAAAATTTTCACATTTGGTAAAATGCTGACTTTATATAAATATGACTGTAACATCAGTAAGTAATAAAGTGGTTTTTCAAGAATAACTGAATAATTACAATGAAGTATAAATTTATGTGATGACTTTTGAGTTTCACTGTGCTTTGGGAAAATTACAAAATTTATCAAAAAATTTATTAAAGTAATGTACTATAACATTCTAGGAGATATTTGAAATCTCTAGTATATAATTAAATGAAGACTTCAAAAAAATGGTTCTAGTCCCTTGGAATACCACAAGGTAAAGACATTTTTAAAAATTTTATATTTTTTCATTGTTCATAGATGAAATTTTGTTGAGATAAATTTTGTTGAAACATATAACTATCCTCTCTACATGTGAAAAGTTAAAGGGTATGTGACAGGTTTACCAATATAAAATCATAATTAAGAAGCATAACTGTCATATATTCAGTGGAAATAATTTTTATACCATATTTTTGACATTGTATTATCAGCTACATTTGAATAAATTTCCTTTAAAAATAATATTACATACACTATCTATTGATGACAAAAGGCCAAAACAAATTGCTTTAATATATAAATTCAACATTTTGAAATAGCCTAAAATTTCTTTTAGAAATAAAGGATCAAAGAATTTAATATGATTCACAGAGTAGAACAAGGAGGGGGACATTAAACCATAGAATATAATTAAATAAAAGCTGATACTGTTAATTTTAGAAATAATTTAATTTTGTTTATCCCAAAGAAGACATTTAAAGAAAGAGAAAGATTTACATGTACATTTTTAGACAGCTCTGGTTGCTGGTATCCCACCCTCGATCTGTAAAAGAATGCTTGTTGGCTTTAGGTTCCATCAATTCATTTGCGATTTCTAAATTAATTCTGAAGGAAACCACAACTTACTTGAAGATCCCGCTGAGTGTCTGTGTGCCTGACTCTTTTTTTCTCTGTTCACAGACAAATCGCTTCCACTGGTCATGGAAAAAAGGTCTAAATCCGTGTCTTCTCTGCTTACAAGCCTTGCCTGGGAGCAATGGGAGAGAATGTATACAATCATGAAACAAAATATGGCATTTTCTGAATGCAGCTCACATTACCCCAAATAAATAAACAGGCTCTGTCAAACAACCCTTCTTCAAAATGATACCACAATCCTTTATTGCTGCCCAGGCAGAACAAATGCACTATGTCAAAGCATTTTTTTGCAAATAAGATCCGATTTTAAAATTGAGGTTTGCTATTTGAGTCTGTGCAACAAAAGAAAACATTTTAGTACAGTAATTTTGATGAAAATCAGTCTAAAAAGCAGCTGGTAAGATTTTAAACAGTTTAACATCACTTAATTACCACGTATATTATTTAATTCTTAACTGAATGTTAGAAATGTCATATTACATTATTTCCTGAAATATTTATGTTTTGCCACTTATAGGCATTAGTCTTATTAACAAAATTCCCTGAAATGCCTTTCATCCCATAATCATGTGTCACAAAGTCACATGATACCTACTCTGTATTACAACTATTATCAATGTAAAATATTATATACTAAGTTTGATTTGGGGATAAATGCAATTATACAGAAATTTTATGATGTATTATTTCAAGGACACAAAGACACGACATTTCTAAAATTACCTTTCTACTTTTATTACTATCTTAGACTGAACCTAAAAGTCAAAAGAATTGTTTCTTACTTAAAAGAGCTTGTTTTACAGAATGTCTAATGTCATTAAGTAAGGATTTATCATAGTTCAGCTCTGAAGAAGGGAAGCGGGGAGCCAAGATGCAAAGCAAAACAGCTTCTAAGTGCTGGGATTTAAACCAAACCACAGTACGCTTGAAATCCTGTGAAAAAGCATTGTCCATGTTTGATGTGAGGAAATTTAAGTTGAGCAAAATAAAGACATATGACCACTGTGGCTAAAAAGCAATCTCTATACGATGAGTTACAAAGACTGAAAAGTCACACATGTACATGAATGAGTGAGTGAATGAATTTATATCTCCCTAATTCCTTTATCATTTGATAAAATTCTGTATATTTGTCATACACAATGTGATGCTTTGAAATATGTATACATGGCAGAATGTAAAGATTGAGCCTATTACCATGTGTATTTCTTCACATACCTATTATTTTTAAATATCGTAGTGCTGCTATTGTTGAATTCAGCATAGAAGTCATTCTATAATGTCAGATATTTTTCTTTTAATGAAACTGGCTAATGTGATTGCATTTTGTAGAAATCTCTGTAGAAAACTGCTTAAAATGAAATAAATAAAAATTGACAAATTTATACTTGTTATTGGTATGAAGGATGTGACACTCTTGCTGGAATTTATTTCAATCAATATATGGGAGTGTAAGGCCAAGATTTTGATTAGAGTAGCTCAATCAATGCTAACACTTAAAAATAACGAGGTAAAAATCAAGAGGGATATACCAAAGCAATACTATATAGGTGAGACTAAATAAGTAAAAAGGAAAACAAGTTAATCTTATAGGGCAACGTATGCTGACCAAAAAGAGTTTAGCTATTATGTCTCAATATTTCAAAATGAGATCATTTATTTCAATTTGATGACATAATTTCACTACACCTATTTGAAAAGTAGCAATCCTAATTGCCCTGAAATAAAATCATACATACATGTCAAGAAAACATTTGTAAACAAAGACCTTCCAAACATTTAAAAATCATCTAAATCATTAGTACCCAGCCTATTCCTTCCAAATAACTAATAATTGATTGCACGTAGGGACTGGGGTTCACGTCTGTAGTCCCAGAACTCGGGAGACTGAGATAGGATTATGAGCTCTAAGCCAGCCTAGGCTACGTAGTGAGACCCTGACTCAAACAACCAAAAAAACTGATATCAGCTTCTAATTACATAGGGAATGAAATTAAAAGTAGTTTAATAGGAAGACATGATTTCATAATGGTGCCACCTACCAGCTTAGATGGAAACTTAGAAATTCCATAACTCAGTGGCGCAGTGCCTGCCTGGCAAGTGTGAGGCCCTGAGTTCAATTCCTGGTGCCTTCACCATCCAAAAAAAGAAATTCCATAAACCAATTTTTTTACATCTGTCAGTGCATCTAGTACATCCCATATGCATTAATATTTAGATTTTAGTTCTGAAAATACTGTCTTTCAAACTAACATCGTTCTTTCTTCTAACACCATTTTTCTAACGTCATTTCTTTTATTGCAAACTAACAGAGAATCTGTCAAGAGAACATACTTTGTCTTCCATACCATGCAAAGTGAATATACAGATACTCCTCAATACTCTCTTATATAAAACAGCATAGTACTTCCAATATAACCCACACAAACTCTCCTTTAAGTCATCTCTAGATTACTTATGGTACCTAATACAATGTAAATGCTACAAGAGGTGTTCAAAATATACAGTGAATATGTAAGTAAAACATTCATTACAATAAGAGACACATTACCATTAATTCTCCTCAAAATACTCCCCTCACTGTAAACACAATTATCTCCGCATTGCTGCCACTTTCTGAAGCAGCCCTGGAAGTCTGCTATAATTTAAAAAAAAAATATGGTGATTGCTGCTGCCAAGTGCCATTCTTCCAAAGCATCAGATTGTGCCCTCACCCACCTTATTCATAGGATCAGGCACCCTGAGACTTCTGGTTCTTCCCCAAAGTCAAAATGATCATAAAAAATAAAGGATTTGAATTGATTCAGCTCTAAGGGTACAACCAAAGACACAAAAGAGGACTTCCAGAGCTGGTCAGAGTGTCAAGAATGATGGCGCAGGTGTCTTCAGTGAGGGAGAGTGTTTTGAGGCGGGCTTATGGCAAGATGTCTTTTACTGCAACTATTTTTTTTTACTGTAATCAATTTTGAAATTAAACTGTCACCATATTTTTCAATCACACCTGGTGTATTTAAATAGTTATTATACTGAATTATGAAGGAAATAATAACAAAGAAAAACGCATCCGGTGCAGGCTTTTTTTTTTGAGTATTTACAGTCATGTTTGTTTGAATCAGCAAATACAGAAGCCATGAGTATGAAGGGCTCCTTGTATTTCAGAATGAAATACGGAGTATGAAATTTGGAATAGAACTTTCTAAGTCTTTGGATTTAATTCATCTCTAAAGTTGGCAACTTAATAACACAAAGATTATCTCTCAAGCCGAGTGCGATGGTGGACACCTAAAATCCCAGCACTCAGGAGGCTGAGACAGGAGGATTGCTGTGAGTTCAAAGCCAGATTGGACTACATAGTGAATTCAAGGCCAGTCTGAAATACATAGCAAGACCCTGTCTCAAAAAAACAAAAAAATCAAAACGAAGAAAAGAAAGATTATATCTCGTTTAGTAAAAAGCGAGCAGCTCTTCCTTCTGGGTTTTTTTTCACAAAATTTTAATGAGCAATTGCTTAAAACTTTGGTACCTTTGGAAGTAAATACATACTAAATAACATAGTTTGAAAACAAATACAAATGGATTGTTACCAAGATTAAAAAAAGGAAATCAAATGTTATAAACATGAAGTTATAACTTAGATTTTCACATACATATACTACATTTTTCGAGTACAGTCATGTGCCTCAAAACAATGTTTCAGTAAACAGCTATCTAATTATAAGACTGTGGTCCCATAATATTATCATGGAGCTGAAATTTTTTTACTGCTGAGTGGTGGTGTCATTGCTATGGTAACTACCTAGTAACTTGGATTACTTGTGTGTTTGTGGTGATCCTGGTCTAAGCAAATTACACTGAACAGTCGGTTGTATAAAAATATAACATTAAACTTACACATAGTACATATACTTAAAATGATAAGACTATGATAATTTGCTTATTTATATATTGGCTATGTTACACATTTATTATTTTAGAGTGTACTACTTCTACTTACAAAAGCTTACAGTAAGACTGTGCCATGTTATGCCATCATCAGATTGATACATTACTTTCTATTGTATCTTTTGCATATATCATCAAGTGATCAGGCCAAGAGATTGACTTACACCATCAAAGTTTCATAAATATACTCTATAGTATCTACATGATTAATCAATGACATTTCTCAGAATGGAGAACGTAATGTTAAGTGAAATCAAACACGCAAGTTTAAATATAGAATAATTTATATGATATAAAGTACAAATAAACAGCAGAATAAAAGATAGAGAATAGGAAACAGAGAGATTTTTTTTTCAAATGGAAAGGGAAATAAAAGCAAAGAAGGGAGGCAAAATGGGATTTAAAAAAGAGAGAGAATTTCAGGAAAAAATGGAAATAGAGATTTTGCAAATGGGAATGGGAACAAGAGTTGGAGGGAACAGGAAATGGAAGGGGACCAAAAAGAATTAAGATGTGTTAAGCACATGTACAAATTACATATAGTAAACATAATCATTATGTACTGTAAGCATGTACTAATAAAAATTAAGAAAAGAATGTGTCACTGTTAACTAATAGATAACTATCATTTGCAAAATTAATAAAAATGGTACCTTTTTTCTGAAACTTGCTTTTTTCACTGGCGCTTCCAACTGTGAGATCCAATTTAATTTACTGTAACTGTTTCAATAATTTGCAAATTATGGCAGAAATTTTATATGCTATAAAAATACTACATCATCATTTGTACTATTTCTAGACATACAAGTGACTCAAAACTCTTTTTACTGAGTTTGCAGAGATGGGGTATGCATATCCTTCCATTCATAATACATTCTCAACACTGCACAAATTCTTTTTCCTATACAGTAAGGTAGAGGCCTCATTCTACAAAATGTATGAGTTGAAATGTACTTAAATGTTTTAAAGGTATACAAATATAAATCACATGCAATGAACCACACAGAACTTAAACATGAAATTCAGTTGTTTTCAAACTTTTTATTTTGTAATTTTAGAATTAAAATTTCCCATGGAAGTTATAAGATATGTGTTATGTACACGAAACAACTCCCCAGGAGAAAAGTAATCATCATGTTCTACAATCATGTGCTAATAAGAAAATGGAAAAAAGTTACCAAAAATACTATGAATGTTACAATACTGAATATTACCTGTGTGCTTTACACTCAGCTTGCCCCATTGACAAAATTTTACATGAGAAAAGTATGACTGGCAAAACCAGGAAGTTGATCCTGGGAACAATACTATTATTAAACTAAAAACCTCCTTTGGATTTCACCAGATTTTACATACACTAAAATTTTTCCTTTATAGTTCTATGAGATTTAATTATATGTACAATTCATGTAACTATCACTAAAATCAGGATAGAGAAATATTCTGTCTTCCCAATGGAACTCCTTTACTTCTCTGCATAGTCAAACTATCTCCCGACATAACCATTACAACCACCGATGTTCTCCGGAGATGTTCTTTCCTAGCTTCTTTGAAATACAGAATTTTAATGTTTATGATTTGTTCTGTCCTTATTGTCAAAGTTTGGGGAACAATGTTCTTACTGGTATTTATACTCATCCCTATTAAATAATCCACTGTATGTTTACATTGTTTCTGATATTAAATCTAGTGTCAATCCAATTGCTGCTTCTGTGTAGGTAATCTTTGAATTCACTAACTCTCTCTTATTGTATCCAGTCTAGGCCTACATTTAAATAATCTTAAAGAATATCTCTGGAATTATAGGTGGTTAATTTGTATATTCATCTAATCTTTAAAACTTTAGGTCACTTTTATTTTATGACTTTCTTTCCTTTGATTTTGAGTATAATTTACATATCTTCAGGGTTCTTACACTTAAGCAACAATTGCAGTCACTTGTTTTCCTTTTTCCTCTTATAGTTGTGGCTGGGCTCCAACTTGGAAATCACCTGTTTCTCCTCTCCTGGCACAGGTGGGAAGGGAATGCTTTCCTTCCCTAATCCAGTGACGCACCCGCTCTGGGCCTTCAGCCATCCCAGGGGCATCTTGACCTAAGTCACCTGTCTCTTCCCCTGCCTCCACACACAGGTAAAATACATCTGCGTATTTCTGCTCCACTCCAATTTACCTTGCTTTTGTGTTCCTTGCTTTTATATCTTTTCAGTGTGAAAAGGTGCATTTATTATTGCTATATATTTATATCTATAGAATATAGAGGGTTAGGGAAAAAGAGGATCAAGGACAGAGGATTAAACTTGTAGAACCATTTCTGACCGTAATCTAAATGATTTTCATTCATTTTTTTTATGTGTAATAATTGTTTATTGTATCAAGGCATCCCGTGGCAATTTTGTTTTCTCCATTATTGCTCTAAAGTGGGACCTGGTCAATCTGTGCCAAAGTGTAGTCAATAATATGTATGGTGTTAACAGCCTGAAAAAACATTTTTCCTTGGGTCACCTGCATGCTACTCTCCCAGAGGGATCTGTATTAAAATGCAAGAAGACAGTTGATGAATTGTTACTTTGAATCTGTACATATTCTATATTTTTATAAATATACAAGTTTTAGCTAGTTGTTATCCTATTTTTAAATTTTTGTACCTCCTGGAAAACCCCTTGAATGAACTGTTCATAAAAATGATTAATATAAAGAGCCGGGCGTGGTGGCACACGCCTTTAATCCCAGCACTCGGGAGGCTGAGGTAGGAGAAGCGTTGTGAATTCGAGGCCGGCTTGGGCTACAACGCGAGCGCAAGGCCGGCCTGAGCTACATAGTGCGACCCTGCCTCAAAAAACAAGGACTGGGAGTTTGACTCAGCGGCTTAAGCGCCTGCCCTGGCAGGTGCGAGGTCGTGAGTTCGAACCCCGGTGCCGCAAAAAAGAAAAAAAAAAAAGATTAATATAACAACTTCATAATATTCACTTATATAAAATACATTATCTTTGTTTAAAATTTTACATGGCAAATTAAATGATAATAAATTTCCTTAGCAACTGTGGAATCTGAGCATGGGGGTACTAGTTATTTGTTTTCAGTGGGAGGTGTTACAAAGTTAGTCACCTGAGGTATCCTTTTTTACCTGCCAAAAAAGGTACACACTTTGGTCACTGCGCAGCAGCCAAATTTCTCATTTTGTGGGATCCCTGTTTTCTAGGCCTTATATTGGTTATTATCTTGGCTTCCATAGTCCTCCTTCTAACAGCCCTTGATACAATTGAACGCAGCAAGGCTCATTTAGTGCTGTTGTCTAGAGTTCAGAATTTGGTTTCTCTTGAAGCTACAATTATTTACCTTACAGAGTAAGTGTTAACTCACTCCATAATACTTCCAATAGTGAATCTCACAATTACCTATTTTTTATATAGGCTGATTTTCTGAGTTGTGAAGATGCCTTACAGTCCCCAAATTCTACTCTCAACATTTTCAAGAAATTAATTTCATTAAGCAGTTTCCATTCAGATTAACTTTATTTCAGAATGGTAGTATACTAGTACTTTTATGTGACAAATACAATTAATATTTTTGAAGTAATGTCATATTGTAAATTTATAAATCAAGAAAACCTGCTATTATTTTAACATGTGGTATTTTGAAATTACTCCCAAACACAGTTGTGGTATTTTTATAGTTTGAATTAATTATGAGCATATTTATAGTATCATTTATTGAGCACTGGGGTCTGTAACATTTTTCTATAACTTTAAACATGTTTCTTACCACAAGTTGAACTCTTCCACCATTAAGTACATCTGGATCTAACTCAGGCAAGAAGTGACTGCTACATAGTGACAAAAAGAAAAAACATATTATAATATAAAATGTATGAGAAGATGTGAAAGAAATGCCCAAATGAAAAATTTGAGCAATATCATTATTTATAAAATAGAGATAATAGCCTTTAAGATTAGGTCTATGCAAAGTAAATACCAATTTACATCTTTACATAGTTACTTTAAAATTTCAATTTCTACATGACTTTAATACTGTCCTTCTTTGCCAAACAAAAACACATCAAGCAGCAAAGATCTGAAAATATTAATAGTAATAGTTGATAAGTTATAGAAAAATTTCAATGTTTTGTATACATTTAGTTACATACTATAGTTGTCTTTTGAGAAAGGTGAAGCTCCTATTTTAAAACAGCTATAGTATGTATTCAGTGCATTATACTAATGCTTATAATGGACATTTATTTTAACTAGCATTGACAGAAGTAGTTGCACAATTTTTTAAAAAATATTCCTTTAATTAGTTGCTATATTTTCAAAACAGAAATCACGACTAATTGCTTATCATTTTACATACTTAAATACAGATTATTTATTAGAGATACTGTTAAACATTGAAGCATATATAAAATTTATCCTGAAAGACCTTGCTTCTACTTTTTTGTGTATTATACCAATACTAATGCACTTATATTTGGCTAATACAGGTATTAGATGATGGATTCTGATCCATTTATTTACAGGTTTTCTTCTTCCTTTGTTCACAAACATTGCACAATTCAAATTATAAAATGTCTTAATTTTATTTTCATTTATGCTCTCATATGATTTCCATATTTTGAAAGGAATCGAATGGATAGATATTATATATGGAAGTTCAATTCATACATTTAAAAGGTCTAAATTATAGTTTTAACTACCAAATTTATAAATCATAATAAAAAGAAAATACAAACAACAATGTATGACACTTAGAAACATTTGATGTATATTATATTTTCATGTTTCATGTTCTAATGTAGAATAGTTTTTGTGGATTAACTGTGGGTGTTAAGCATTACAGAGTAGAGTTCTTCCTAAACATTTTATGGTGAAATATATAAGGAGCAATTAAGCCTTTTTACATGAAAGGCCTGTTTATAACTTAGCAACTTGGCGTATTGGCCCCTGGCTATAAAATCATGCTTGTGTTAGCACAATTAACCTAGGTCTCACTTTTCAAGCTCTGTTTACAATACAAAAATCTAATTTAAAGGAAATGATCTCACCTTTTCATATTTCTGGAGGTAGTCGTTTCATGAACCCCAACCTGTGTGTGAAGCCATTGGTATGTATATGCCTTACTCCGTTCCAATTTTTCATTTGCAGTGGTATCTTTGCAGATTAAGTCTACTTCCTTACCTGGAGAAGACACATAGAAAGGTTGTTATTTAAGGAAGTAAACTCTGGCCACAAAGCTTAGCTAAGACTAACAATTTCATCAGCAGTGTAAAAAAATTACCAATTGATGGTGATCAAATCATCTGTAAGAAAAATAGTTTCAGACACTTAAAAATTAACTATTTTTCCTGTTTGAGTTTCAAACCCATCTATCTTGAAAAATAAATGAAATGTTTTATGAAACCACCATTTTAAAAATTTGCATTTTAATTAAAAAACTTGATTATTTTTGTTCAACAATGAAATTCTAATATAAAAAGAATACCTGTTTGCTTTCAAGTTCTTCTAGGTTTATTTTCAAGTCTAGTTCTTCTTTCACCAGCCTTACCCATATGTAGGAATTGTAGATTATATTGAGCACATTTGAAACAGGATTTTAATTGTATTTAAAACTGAGCTTGGTTTGTGTAAACTAATATAACATTTTAAGCCAGGAATGTAATCCATCAAGTTTCAAGGAATCTATGCTTACTGCAGAGCAACTATTTCAAAGATAGGAAAAGTAATAACAAAGACAAATATGGAAAAACAAGGGAGATGAAAAATTATATCTGGTAAGAATAAAAGGCTAAGAAAATATGAAATTTAATAAATGGTTTTTGAAAATAGAAAAATTCAAGCCCTACATCCAAATAACAAATTACTGCACACACACATACACACGTATGTATATGAAAGAAACCTCCAGCAGGTAGATATTGGTGCTACGTCAGTGACACACATTTCAGAGTCACAATGAGGACCGTCTGTTTTAGGGCCTTCTTTCTTGGCTCCATGACCATATTTAGAGACCTGTTAGCTCTGTAGTCCTGGGTGACTGCATATTGCAGGAATATACTTCTTGAAAATTGACTCATGGTAATTAAGTTCATAAAAATGGTTTAAAACTTATGTTTTAAAATGTCAGCCTATTCATTTGAAATATTACTTCACTATAGATGTTTGTAGGAATTCAATATATTTGCAAATTATTTGGGAAGAAATGAAGCATGTTATAAAGCATGTTTTGAATGCATGGTGTATGCACACATATACACTCCTACACATACACCACGTTAAACCTGTGTAATTGTGAACATGTTGAGAATAATGCATCTAAAAACATCTTTTCCCCCCATAATTAATCAACGAAATGGCTAGTTTTCAATTCAAAGGGATGTTGGAGTCAGGTTGTTAGGAAAGTTAAAATACTTTTTCTTAAACTCTATAAATGCTGTTTACTTTTTACACCACTTTGTTTCAAAAGTGGCCACAACCCTTGTGTGCTGAGTTTAAGACAACTCTTCCATAGTTGATACAGAGGAACAACTAGAGAACCGAGAAACAATTACCTCACATGCCTGGTCTGACCACTAAATCCTTGAGCAGACATGGTTCTGATGAGCAGCTTCATAGGTATATAGAAACGAATTTACAAACTCAAAGGGAAAAGGTGGAGTTGCCACATTCAGTTATTGCGCAGCATGAAGTTCCTCCTCTGCAGAGTCCTAGCGTCACATCTACTACCTTTGCTGCTTGACCTGTCTAGATGCTGAGCACAGCAGTTCAATGACAGAAAACAGCAAGGAATCTGTGACTCGGATGATCAACTGAGCCCACTATATCGAAAATTCATGAACAAGTATAACTTCAGTTAAAATAAACATAAATCTTGGTTTTCCATTTTTTAAAACAGTGACATATACTTACAATAATTATTTTTATTTTTTATTTAATTCTATTGGTACGATTTAGGGATGCATAATGATCACATTCATCATAGGCAATTTGTACCTGTCCATGATATATTTTGATTCCTTTTTTTTCCCATTCACCTCCCTTCCTTTCAACCCTTCTTCCTCTCCTTATTTACAAAAGCTTTGTTTCCATTTTTTCTTTTCTTTCTCAGTTTTTTTTTTCCTTTTCCCTTCCTTCCTTTCCTCCTCTCCCCTCACTGTTTCCCCTGCTCATTTGAACCATTTCTTCCTATTTCACAACATCTGTTACACATTTTGGTACTTATTTACACTTTCAGCTTCTCACATCGGTGAGACAAGGTGATATATACACGTGTCCACTTTATTTCAATTAGGAGTATGGTCTCAAGGCACATCCATTTACCTAGAAATGTCTCAAGTTTATCTTATTTATGGCTAAGTAGTATTCCATTTTATATTTATAAAACCCCACATCTGCTTTATCCATTCATGGGTTGTTGGGCATTTGGGCTGTTTCCAAGATTTAGCTATTACAAATTGTCCTGCTATAAATATGGGTGTGCCTATATCGCTGTGTATGATGCTTTAAATTTTTTCAGGAAGAAATTATTCCATGCATATTATCAGAACATAGTGCAATAAAATTGAAAATTGGAAAGCATGAAAACCCGATAAACATGTGGAAAGTAAGTAACACCCTCCTGAACAACCAATAGGTCACAGATGAAATTAAAGAAGAAATTAAACAATATCTACAATTAAATGATAATGCCGATACATCATAGCTGAACCTATTGAACATAATGAAAGCAGTCTCAGGAGGGAATTATAGAGGCAAACTCTCAGGAAAACTGAGTGAGCTCAAATAAACAACCTAATGTCGAACCTTAAATTTCTAGGAAAAGAAGAACAGGTCAAGCCCAAGTCTCATACAAGTGAGGAAATTACAAAGATCAGAGCAGAAATTAATACTGTTGAGACTAAGGAAACTAATACAATGAATCAATGAATTGAAAAGTTAGTTCTCTGAAAGACTGAATAAAATTGATAAACCCCTAGCTGACCTTATCAAAAAAGGAAAGAAAAGACTCAAATCCATTCAATTAAGAATGAAAAGGGTGAAAACACAATGGATCTTATGGAAATCTAGAAAATCATGGATAACTATTTTGAGAAACTGTTCTCTAATAAGGTGGAAAATGCAGAAGAAATGGACAGATTCCTAGATGCATACGAATTACCAAAGCTGAATCCAAAAGATAAAAATTCTAAATAAACCAATATCAGTCAAGGGAATTGAAGGTGTAATTAAAATCTCACCAACAAAGTCCATGTTCTGATGAATTTTATAAGACATTTAGAGATGATCTAAAGTCATCACTCCTCAGATAATAGTAATTTTTAAAGTACTCATTTTGGAAAGTTTTCGTTAAGTCTCCAACAACACTTCATAAACCCTAAGTAGTATTACATCAGAATTCAACTGAGGTTCTGAACAATTCCTTGAGTGAAGAGGAGAGATTTCATTGCAAGTATCCGATTCATAGTACCAATTTTGTCCCTAAGTCATGGATCAGTATATTGACAAAATCTCAGTGTAAGAAACAAACAAGCACTGGATGACAGTGAAGTAATTAAAAAGACTACAATTCCAATACTGAAGGTAATGATTCTGTTCCAAACAAACCATTTCAACATTACTCATATCACTGAGAAGTAGAAAGTAAAATTATCTTTGAGACATGATAAAGTCTTTCTATTAGCATATTTATAAGAGGACTAGTAGTGACCTGGAATATTTAAATAAACTTAAAATTTTTATTATTAAAACAATATATTTCCATTATAAGCAATTCAGAAATTAAAAATTCAAAGGAAAGAAAATCCATAAAAATTCCACTATCCAAATATAGCTACTCAATAATATTTTTAAGCATGGTCTTACAGTTACTTTGCATAAACTTGTTTTGTTTTTGGTTTACACTGTAACTACATGTATTCTTCATATTTTAATTTTCCAGTTCATGTTATAACAAATATATTGTATTTAATAGAAATCTCATTTTAATATAATTTTGGTGATTTTATACTTGTTTACACTATAAATTTGTGATTATACACTTACACTTATTTTAAATATGTTTTAAATATATATATAAATATATAATCAAAGATACTATGTCAAAATTATAATAAGAAATGGTATAATATGTATTCACAAATAGTTTTGAAAAGGCTCCACTATTCTACCATGACCCATATGAAATTGTCCACTTGTTAGAATTTCAGTTTAACAATGGTATGCTAAAAATTAAGTTAATATTTGGACACTAATATTATCTAATTATAGTCTTAATGTATGTCTTTTTGCTAGTAAAACTGAACATTAGTCTATAGTAATAATTATTTATTTGAGTTGTATATTGTGAAAAATTTTTCTCATTCTTTCCAATTAACTACTACATCCAGGTATTTTCCTTCATGTTTTTAACTAACCATTCACAAATTCTTTGTTATTGGTGCCAATAGTTTCCTTTTTTCTCTTTAGCTAATTTTATTTTCTATTGTACTTTAAGAGAGGTTATTATTCTTGTTCTATTTACATGCAAATTTGTATATTTGCTAAATATCTTCTGAACTATAGGACATGTTGCCTTTATAATTTGTAAGTTTATATTTCCCTACAAGAAACTGCATGAGCTGGAAAAAGATTTCAGGGGCAAATTACATAGCCTCCCACTATTTCATCTTTCACAACAAAAGGAAGTTGATTCTCTACTTTCTCACTTTCCATTCCTTCCGTGATTTAATGCAATTTGATTTCACCAAATTGAAATTGTACTTACTTCTCTAACAAACACTTTTTTATCTTCATTGATTTCTTTGTTGAATTCAACTAAGTAACCCATTTCCTCTGTCACAGGACTCTTCTCTGAAGGCCTTCAAGACACCGGATTTTTGACACTGAATTTTTTTTTTTAGAAGTACATGTTTGTAGCACATAATGTTTAGATTTCTTGTGGAGAGTTGGTAAATGTACACAACACATCCTAATTCCTTTTTGATATCCCCTTTCCCTTCCCTCCCTCTACCCTCTCATCTACTAATCCTCTTCCTTTTTTAAAAATTGTTTGTATATTGGGAAGGGAAAAGGGGAAAAGAGGGAAGGGAAAAGGAAAAAATATAAATCTGTATATATGTATATGTAAGATAACTAAAATGAACATACTGCTGAATATATTAGATATTGAGAAAGAACAGTTAATACTCATAGGATTAGATTGGTTTTACATGTCTATATCTGTTAATGTAAACAACCATTTTGAAGATAATGATATGCAATATTGCGACCATTGTCAAGTTTCTATCATCCTGTTTTGTAAATCTGTAATGTTACTGTTGTGCATTCACTCTAATTGTTTGTTTGTCTCTTTTGCTTTTTGTCTTTCTTATATGTGTCTTTTTTTTCTCTTAAATAATAATAAAAAAAGAAAAAATTGTTTGTATATGTTTATAGCACTTAATGTTCATGTTGCTCATGTGGAGTTGTTTCATGTACGTAACACATCCTTTTATTTAAGAGACTAGAACAAAACAATAAAACGAAACAAAAGAAACCAAGGAGAACAATACTGGATTTCAAAAACAAGACAGTAGGAAATCAACAATAGTTACTGTATTGCACATTGTTACTCTAAATAGTTTCTCAGACCACCAGATATGGGCATGCAAAGTTAATCAAACAGTGTAAGCACTAAGTTGCTTGTTTACTTCAGCTGCTATCACTTCATATCTTAATTCCAAGTACTTCCTTTCAGTTCCATTTGAGGAATCTTTAGATATTGGTGCTTCTAAGTCTGAAAGTATCTCAGAGCCTACATACTCTGTCAGATATGTGTTGGCTTCTGATGATAGCTGCCCAGAACAGATACAGTTTTCTATTTCATAGAGATAGTCAAGTAGAGGGCTAGATTTTACCAGACTTTATTTTATTCCTCTTATTATATCTCATATTCTTAGCTGAACTTCACAATACCAAATTGCCTTTACTATTATCATCTTATAATATCAGGGTTTTTTTCTGAATTCTTTAGTTACCCAGATCAGACATTCTGTAGTCAGTGTTGACTACTCATTACATAAGCATCAATATCTAAACAAAAACTAGATCTAGTCTACTTTCTGTGTTTCCCACTAATCTGATTCCTCTTTTCTACCATATCTGAACCATCATACTCCAGGTTTTATTTTGAAGAGGAGTAAGCAGTCTTGTATATGGTGACATAAGCAAGGGCACCTTTACTATCTGTCATAAGAGGTATCCCTTCTCCTAAATTTACCATCCTCAATCATGCTGTAAATCTATTTTTTTATTTGAGTGAAGAAAAACAAAACAAACAAAAACAACAACAACAACAAAAAAGACGACATATATAGTAAAAACAACAAGCAAAAGAGACAAGCAAATGACTAGAGTAAATACACAACATTGCAGGTTTACACAACCGGAAGATAGAAGCTTGACAATGGTTGCAATATTGCGCATCGTTATCTTTAAAATGGTTTCTTACATTAACAGATATAGACATGCAAGATTGATCTAATCATATGATTATTAATTGTTCTTTCTCAATAACGAATACATTCAGCGGTGTTCTTTTTAGTTATCTTACATATACATATATACAGGTTTATATCTTTTCCTCTTCCCTTTTCTCTTTCTGCCTATTCCCTTCCCGATCATCTTTGCTCTTTGAGCTGTTTTTTACCCTTCCATAGTATTTATTATAGATTTTGAATCATATATACTTTTCCATTTCTTACACTAGGGAGACAATATGGTATTTACACATGTGGGTTTGATTTATCTCGCTTATGAGTATGGTCTCAAGTCGTGACCATTTACTTATAAAAGTCTCAATACAATCTTTCTTAATTCATGCTGTAAATCTAGAATTATTATTCCATGTATTTTGAATTTGTTGTTATTAGTTTTTATTTGTCTTCTGTATTTTCAGTACCCATCAGATATGATTTTTACTCTTTTCTCTCCTTCCCTGATCAGATAAATTTCTTGAACTAGTATAGCAGAAAATGCCTCCCCCCAGCCAGTCCATTAGCTAGTTGCCCAGGTAGCAGTTACTGTTACCATTTCCTGTTACTTCTGTCTCTTAGAAATGGTTGATCACTGTGATGTGTAGCTTGTCATTATGCTGCATATTGTAAGAGCCAATCAATAACTGCCAAATACTCTGCTTCTGTACTTCTTGCTTGCTTGTACTATATAAGCCCCAAACTACCAAGGATCAGGACCTGATATTTTGGAAATTATCCAGATCAGTTCCTGTCCATGTACAATAAATCTGCCTCCAAATCCAGGGTGTCATTTAGGTGTTTCTGCTTGCCATTGCACTAGTAGACAATTTCACTTGCCATTCATGGGGTCTAAAAACTTCAGCAATACGGATTCTTCATTCACTGAGACAGTGTACATAAAACTGTCACACTGTTGAAATCTAGGGCTTTTGAAGTTACCATGTTACCAGTTTCCTTTACAGTATTACACACTGCTGTACATTTCTTCCTTCTTGAAAGGCTTACTTCCTCTAAATTTTGTTACATTATATTCTTTTTATTTTTCACCAGTCTTTTGGCCAAACTCTACAGTGTTTTGGAAGAGTTTTTCTTTCCTTGTCATCCATTCTTCTTAGGATTCATCTCCGGAGTTCTAATTTGGCCTTTTCTAATCCGTAGTCTGCATTAGCCCTGTATGATGATTTCTTTTCACATTCTTCAATCATTTTTACCTTCCTCTGAGACAAGTATCCAAAGTCCTTCCATATATCCCACAGGTTCTTCAAGCTGATAGATAAAAATCTTGTTTCTTCACTGCCTTTGATTAAGTTGAACCTACGAAGATGCCATGACAGGATTCATTACATCATACTTTTCTACATATCTGTTGGCTTTGCCTTCCATGCTTTCTAAATGGTAAATAATAGTATAACACACAAAAAGTATGGCTGGAATAAAGGAATAATTATTACAGTTGGCTAATGTTGCTTGTTTCTTCAGAAAAGTAGAACCGGAAAGTAGAGATTTTTAGCATGAAGATAAACCTATGTATTATAGAGGATAATGCATGTCTAAACATTATTATAGTAATACTATAATAGGAACTTCAGCTTTAAAAGTCAGAATTAGATTTGAATAAAAACTGACAAAGATAGTAAATTAAAACACAGAACCAGAACAAAAATTACTCCTTGATAATGTGGAGCTAGGTGAGTAGTCCTAGAGAAAAGCACTACCACTTTAAGAAGTTCTCAGGAAGAAATGAAGTACTTTTTAAATTAATGGAAATATTATTCTTTTCTTCATGAAAAGCAAAATAAAAGTGCTCATGAAACCCATATGCTTCCAATAAAACAATTTTCTAAATTTTCAATATAGCATAATATCCTATACTGAGGGAGATTAAGATTCAATTATCATTTAAGACACAAAAAAATAAGCTAAGTATTTGTATTTTTAATACATATGGCAACTTTCCCATGACTATTTTTCAAATATTCTCTTTTCATGGATAGAGATGAGTTCATTTCTTTACCAAAAGCTAGCTGAGCAAAATGCTTCTTCATGTGATGGAAAATATTTTTGGTAACTTTCATAAATGGCAAGTTCAATGTGTCTTATGCTGGAAATACTAAATATTTAATTATATTATAAAGTATAAGTGCTCTGTACGTGTTTATTAAAAGAAGTTATTGCATCATACTTCACAAATAAAGAACTAAAATTGGAATTTGGCATAAATACTACCCTTAGAGAATTTTAATTTCATTAACATCTGTATAAATACTTGTTGATAGGCTGTTTACAGCTTCTTCCTTAACCAATCCAATCTGCTATTGGAAAGTTGACAGTACAGGCATGAAAGCAGTAACTCTCTGAGAGCCATTTGTGTGTGACAAGCAACATCCTTATACTTTAAAAATACACTTAAATATATATGTAATTGATCACTAAGGAAAAATGACTTCATGAATAAAGAAGGGGATTGTTGTTACCAACATTGCAAAACAGAAAATTTGGGAATAGAGCCAAAACTAAATGTAAGGTCAAAGGTTAACAGTGGTATTAATCACTCCTTTACATTTTTCACTATGTTTTAGGGCAGAGAGGGAAAAAAAAAGTATGAGAATGAAAGATACTCTCTAGTTTCTGGCATTTGAATTAATTTTTAAATTTGGTCTGTTTGGAAGGTAGTATAATACATAAGGTGTATGAATGACATTTACAGAAACAGTGACTTACTACACTATCTGCATCAAAAGATTGAGATTTTGCAAGAGTATTTTTTTTTGATATTATAGAATTGCTAGACTTAAGTGAATCCCTCAGGAATAATGGTACAATCTTGGAACAAAATGGATGCAATAGTGCTTATTAACTGAATGTAATAAGCTCTCTACATTCACCTTAGGCATACTTACCCCAGATAGGCAGTATGTTTTGACATTTGTGTTGTTCAATGAAGCTGTGTCTCCTTAATAATACTTTTGGAGTACAATGTCAAATATTACATAAGGATAATCATTTAGTTTCTTCCATTACAGCAACATAACTAAAAAGAAATCCTACATTGCTCAAGTCATATATAAGTGAACATTGAATGTGTCTTTATGTTTTCCAGGACTGGGATTAGTAAGTAAGATAAGTGACACACTTGAAAATTTAACAGAATGACAAAATACTCAGTAATGAAGATAAATAATATTCTACTATAATATTGAAAATAAAAATTAACACAAAAATCCAAGATGAGCGATTATCAAAGTTTTAAATGACAGGATCAGTGTTAGCTGTATTGTGAGACTAGGAGAAAAATCAATGATATCGATCTTGTGTCTAACAGTTATTTATTTCTAAGTAAAGGTAATGCTAATATAAGTGTCAATAGTTATTGTTTTCAGAACTCCGTAGTAGCCATAGGATTTTAAAATTGTTTTCTATTGTTTCCCTTGAATATAGCACATCACTTTATTTTCTATTAGAAGAAACTCTGAATTATGACATGTGGCAACCTGATCAAAAGATAAATTAACCTGGTATAAAAAGGTAGGGGCTACACTTCATCCATATTAGTATCTTCTTAGTAAATAATTTGAACATAAATCGGCTGTTTAATGCTGCACATATCATCTATCTTATCGGTGCCCTAGCATTTTCCTCTTAAAATGAATATAATATAAAATGAACATACATGGTGGCTAATACATAGGAAGAATTTAACAGCTGTAGCCATATTCCTGTGAAATAATTATGAAATAATTCCATAATTCTTGGGTTTAAGGCTATCTCAACAAGCACCGGTCAAGACTTACCTAGCCTGTAGCTAAGGCTGTCTATATGAGTCTCTAAATTCAGTCTAACTCGAAGATTCTAAGAGTTCACTGAAAGGATGGAAATACTCAAGAATTTATCACATGAAACAGTCCAGTTTTCTGGGTGTAAGTCTAGGAACAAAATTCTAAATGTGCAACAGATTTTTTTTTAAGAAATGTATTTTTGTTTTCTGATACATAAGAATTTTAGTGTGTCTTTTACAATGAAAGATCAATTTCTAAGAGACAAGAAGGGCATACAGTCATAATTGATTTTAAGTTATTTCAAATAATTTTTAGGAATTTCTTAGTAACAACCATGAAGGAGGTTCCATTGATATGATTCTTTCCTGTTTCACCCTCTCAATTTAATTATCCTTGGAAAATAGTCCTCTATCTAACCTAGACTCCCTCAGGGAGTGTTAACTTAGAAGGTCATCCAAACCAGGGTCTACCCAATAAAATATCGGGGAATGATGATGTGAATTGGTTGGTTTTCAGAATAGTATGGTCATAGTGACCACATAAATAGTATGGCCATCTATTTTTTGTACAGTATTAGGCTTCAGGTTCCTGACCTTTCTAATTTTACTCTTTGATAAAAAGAACATCTATGATTTACTTAATCATATATATTTATTTAGATGAGGATTAAATAACAGGTTTAATTTTTTTACATTTTATTTCAAAAGAAGTTAGTAAGTGGTATTATACTGACTCATTAATCATAGAGGCATGAAGTACTCAAACATTTTTTGATACCACTGGAACCCTAACTTTTACATAAGTACGACAAATGCTCATAGCACATATATCCACATATTCATAATGTATTTTCCACTGTGCCTATTCATTTTATTTTTGCATATAGTAATTTTATATTTGTCAAATTGAAATTATTTTGTTAAAGGGATATATCATATAAAATTTTAAGTGGATATTAAACTATTTCTGGCATTATAAAAAGCAGTAAGTCAAAAGAAATTTTCATTCACAATTTTTGAAGCCCTGCAGCCTGCTGAATGCTTAAGAGATTTTTTAAATGAGTAATTTATAAAAACAAAATTTTAATTTTTACTATAGTTTGTTTAGAAAGAGAAACTTTCAGGTTATGTTGCAGAATTTTATTATACATGAATCAGGTTTTCTTTTTGTAGAATTCACTTTTAATTCAGAGACAAGTAAAAGCACTCCTGACCTAAACATGGGCTAGCAGAGAAAAAAGTGAACAGAAGCATTATGTTTTCCTTATAAAAATCAATTTCAGCTTTACACTATTATTTAGGTAAATAACGATTTATGGAAGATCCTTTTAATCATTTTGATTTTATTGTGAGATATAACACATATATAAAAGATTGCCTATAGTATGAATATATAATTATACTTACGAATATATTATAAAATATAAAGAATTTTAAATTTTCATATAAAGTATAATTGTATAGAGAAAAAAATCATAAATATTCCATCAGTACTCTGATCACTTCAAATATGCTCTGTTCATCAGAAGTCCTACTGTTCATTAGAAGTCCTGCTGAAAATTTCTTACTTCTGTTTAGTAGAAGCACTATACTCAAATTTATAACTTTGACTTTCTTGACTTCTTTTATAACTTTTAACTCCTTGGTATTTTAGCCATACAATGTGGCTTTATTTGCTTTTGAACTACACATAAATAGGATAGTTCTATAAGTATTATTGTCTTCATTTGTTCAGTATTATTTCTGAGATTTATCTGTTTTATCGAGTATAAATCTAACTCATTTTTTATTGCTGTGCTGTATTGCACTGTATGTATGTTTTGAAAGTTTGTCCCTTCCATTGTTGCTGAACAGTTGCAGTGCTTTGTATGGAAAATTCTCATACTTTATTCATCTTGCTAAACCTGTTTTAGCTATTTGTGGATGCTGATTTTCTATACAGAATTTAGATTATGCTTGTTAACTTCTTCAATATCTTTGAAATTTGAAATTGTATAACCATAAGTTAATTTGGAACAGCTTTAAATCTTTGAAATTAGTCTTCCAATTCTTAAGTATACTTAAAATTTTTATTAATATTTTCAATAATGTTTTTTGACTACCCATACCAGGTATTACACAGCTTTTGTATGATATATTCTTTGGTATTTAATTGAAAAATATTATAAATTGCAACATTTTTTTCATCCTAACCTCTTACACATGTGATCAGGTTTAGAATTTGGGTTAAGGTCAGTTTTAGTAAGTTATATTTTTGTAGAAATTTGTTTCATTTCTTTCAAATTTTCAAATGTATTGCTATAAATTTGTTATTTTTGTCTGATTGTAGATCAAAATCTGCATTATCTATTATTCACCATTTTTTATTTCTGTTATTGGTTGCTTCTGCTTTTTTAATTTTCAAGATCAACCTTACCAGGAGTGAATACATTTATTAATATCTTCAAAATAATTTTGGTTTTTTTGATTGAATGCACTATACATTTTGCTATTTTCGCAATTGTTGTTTTTATAATATGAAATTTATTGTTTAATTCTTTACAAAATCAATTTCTGCTACTTATGATTTTTAAACATTTAATTTATAATCAAGTGAGAAGTTTTCTACTTAAGTTAGTATGATTGGTTTATAATTTAATAGTACTGTAGTCAGAACATGAACTATGCAAGATTTTAATCTTAAGAAAAATGTTGAGATCTGACCTAAAGCCAGAATTTGTTCAAATTTAATAAAAATTTTCTGTCTGGTTGAGAATAATATGCATTTACCAGCTCTGTATGTGTCCTTTAGGCAAATTTTATTAAACTAGTTTTTCGAAACGTATCTTTTCTGTTGTTTTGAATATTTATTCTACAAATCGTTAAAATAAATGAGAGCAGAAATCTCTCAATATATTGGTGGAAATTTCTACTTCTTGGTACATCCTTAACTTTGATCATAGTTAGTCTTATATTAGCCCATGAAAATTAAAAGTATATCTTCCTGGTAAATTGAACACTTTATTATTTTGGAATGACGATCTCTAATGCTTTCTTTGGTCAATGTTTTCATGGTGTACTTCTTACTTTCAAACTTATCTTTTAAATTTGCTTATTTCTTTAAAATTTTAAAAACCTATACAATTCCTTAGTCACTAACTAGTTTCTTTAGCCTTTAAAATGTCATGTAAGTACTAATGCTATAGTTTGAAAGTGTCCTCAAAGGCTTATCATGTGTCAAAGGCATCATTCACAGCTGATGGCACTTTGCGGATGTAATAGAATCTTTGAGAAGCCGCCTTTCTGGAGAAGTTAGGTTTCTGGGGAAAATGAGATGTAGCTTCTCCTGCATTTTGGTCACCCTGAGTTGAATGAGTTTCCGCTGCCACTGGTTCCAAAGTAAAATAGGCAAGTGATCACAGAGCAGAACTTCTAAAACTGTGAGCTAAAGTAAATCCTCCTTTACGTTGATTTTCTCAGGTATTTTGTCACAGTGAAGGAAACCCAACCCAACTGATAAGTTGACTTTAAACACTGTCATACATTTTCCTTAGAATACTCAACATTCTCTTCTTTGCTTTGAACATACTTATCTGATCACTCTTGTCAATGTGTCTTTTATGGTAATGTTTTTTAAATGTAAACAGTCACCATGTATTTCTTTTTTTTTTTTTTTTTTTTTTTTTTTGGCACCGGGGATTGAACTCACAGCCTCGTGCCTGCCAGGGCAGGCGCTTAAGCCACTGAGCCAAACTCCCGGCCCTGGTTTTTTGAGGCAGGGTCGCACTATGTAGCTCAGGCCGGCCTTGCGCTCGCGTTGTAGCCCAAGCCGGCCTCGAACTCACAACGCTCCGCCTACCTCAGCCTCCCGAGTGCTGGGATTAAAGGCGTGCACCACCACGCCCGGCTAGTCACCATGTATTTCAATCACCCCTTTTATGTTCCTTTTCGCCCCAAATCATATTCAATATTTTTTCTACTGTTCTTTTTTCTAGCCTGAAAGTTATATTGTTTGCACCTATTCATTTACATATTACCCTTAGAAATCATTACACACATACTAAACTTTACAGAAGCTATAACTAACCATTTTTCTCCTTTTACAGAAAGATCAAAATATTTTGAATCAGTTAAGCTTCATTTTGACTTAAATATCAGTATTTTTCTGTATTTTACCTGTACATGATTTCATAAGACATTGCAATTATTATTCATATTATTAATTTATGTTTTCTTTTACTAACTTATTTTCCTCTAATGAAATTTTATTGTCTGATAGTTTGAATCTTTCATCTGGAACTTTTATGCCTAAATCAATTTAAAAGGGTCTTTAATAAGCATTATCTAGAAACAATTTATGCTTGTAGTTTGTTTTTAACCTGGAAAATATTTTCTTGATATAGAATGCTAGTCTGGCTGCAACATTCTATTTCAATCATTGACAATCTTTCACTCTTCATTGCTTTTAAAGTACCATTTCTCAATCTAACTGCAAATTATTTCAAGGTAATCTGTCTCTTCTTTTCTCATTGCTTTAAGATTTTCTTGCCAGGTGTGGTGATACACACCTATAATTCCAGCATTTGGGAGGCTGAGGCAGGAGAACTGGTGTGAGTTTGAGTCCAACCCGGTCTATATAAGTAAGTTTAAGGCCAGCCTACAATGCATAACTAAACCCTGTCTCAAAAACAAAACAAAACAAAACAAAAAAACCGAAACCAACCAAACAACAGCAACAACAAACCCAAAGAACAAAAAACACCTCAAGAAAATAAAATAAGTCAAAAATTTTTATCTTTTTTCTGCTGAATACATTTTTACAATGATGAATTTACCTGTAAAATGCTTTAAAATATTTGAAGTATTATTGACATATTAGCTATGAAATTATTTTAAATTTTATCCTTCTTACAATTCACTTAATATCTTGTATCTGTAGAGTGATGTCTTTTATCCAGTTCAGGAAAGTTTCACTTTTATCTTATTAGGTACTGCCTTTGCTTCATTCTATCTTGCCTCTCCATATGATGCTCAACTTAGACATAATTTATCTTAAATATCTCTCTTATATTTTCATTCATTTCTTTGCACTGTGTTCTAGATAGTGCTTTTTCCAAAAATTTCCAACTGTATTAGTTCTTTAACTCTGTCCTAACTGCTGTTATACACACATAAAGAACTTTTTTTTAAAAAGACAGTCTCATTATATTGCGCAGTTGGGCCTCATACTAATGCTCCTCTCACCCTTGGCTCCCAAGTAATTAGGTTTACTGGTGTGCACCGCCATATCTGACTTTTAATTAGATTTTAATTTCAATTATTTTGTTTTATACTCTGAAACTTATGTTCAGTCTTTTCTCAAATCTTCTTTCACCTGCAGATATTTCTAAGTCAGTTTTTACTCTTACATGATAGCTTGAGCTTGCATATATATCTCTTATAATCTGTGGCTAGTGGTTTTAATATTTGTTATGTGTATATGTGTATTTTTCTAATATTTATCGTTTTGGTTTATTGTTACTCATAGTGCCTATTTTCTTATAAATTAAGATGTAGTTTTACAGAAATGGTATATTGGCAATTTCCCTAGGTATACAGATGGGCTATCATATTTGAGTTAGAATAAATTCTCATTAAAACTCTTTTATAAGCTATATTCTGCATTTATGTTTCATTCTGCAGGTAGTTTCCTCCATATCTTCAAAATCAAAGTGCTGCATGACTTTTTTCAGCTTTCCAACTATTTTGACTTTTTTCTTTTTTAATTTTAAAGAGAAAAATAATAGAAATAACAATTATATCTTAAAACTCTTACAACCTTTCTTTGCGAGAAGTATATCAGTTTCACCTTTTGCATCTTTGCTTCCCTTTTGAGCAGTTATTATGAATATCTTTGATGAAGTCAGGAGATAATATATGACGGAAATATTGTTAATTCATGTGGAAAAATGAAAACCAGGATATATTTCTGGTGTATTTCACCACAAAACAAAAATATATCATTAAAATTTTGCCCATCTTTTTTGAATGGTCCAAATTTAATATTGGCACACATGGTAGATAAAGAACTGGACAAAGAAATAGAAAAATTAGCTGTTCTCATTTTAAGTCTTAGCTCTAACAATTGTAAAATAGGAACAACATATGCCTTGCAATACTGTGAGGCAAAAATATGAAATCATTTTAGTATTGTAAATGCAAAGACTAATATTTCATTCTTGTTACTGGTAGATACACATACTGAAAAAGACAATTTTGATTTTTGAGCAAAGGTTTGTGTAATTCCAAGACTTCCTCTCTGCTATAGAAAATGGCGTGTTTCCAGGGATGAGGTAATTACTGATGTACATGATGCCTGTCTTAAAAATCATAGCTCCCACCAGATAAATTTGAAATATTATTATAGATTTAAAATACTATGAAGTAGTGTTTTTCACTAATATGACCAATAATTTTGCACCCCTGTTTACTAAGAGCACTCTGTAAAATGAGTCAATCAAAAAAGATGAAACAAGCTTAAAAAATAGGCCATAAAATAAATAAATGAATAAACGTCCAAAAGCAACAATGACAAATTTAAAGAGCCCATAGAGTAAAATGATTCATTATGTAGTTACATGTATTTATTATTGACACGTGTTGTAAAATTTAAGATTTTTTCAATATTATAAACTCTAAATGTCTGAAATCTATCCTACTTTCAAGTAGAAGGCAACCTGACCTACTTTTATGAATGCAGGGAGAAGGTAAAGAATTCTTAAAATGGGTAAAGGGCTTTGTTTATTCACAGACTGAGCATCAGTAAATGTGTTCATCCCCCTTTCCCTTCAATTTCAACAAAGGTGAAGCGAAAAATTGATAGAAACCATGTATTTGCTGATTTTGTATCACAGTTGAGAAATCCCAAGCTTAGGAACTTAAGGAATTCAAAACTTTAACAATTGACTGTAAACAAAATTGCTCTTTGCACTAGAGGACTTTACCATTCCGAATAACAAGGAAATTTGCCCTTTGCTTCTGAAGAGATACTTTACCTTTAAGGTTGTCTGGTATGGGATTATTTTTGGGATAATAGTCTGGAGCTGTGAGACAGTATCACAGCTCCACGTGGCTCAGAAGCATGATGCCCATGGACAAGTGCTCCCCCAGCTCTACCAGTATGATGACAACTTTGAATATGAAATAAATGACCTGCTTCTGCTTTCTATTAGAATTTAGCTTACAGTGAAGCTATATATAGAGATAATCTAAACAAATTTCTATGTGGTATTTGCTATGATCTTGAGTGTTCAATTTAAAAAATAATTCTCTTGATAAAATTGTTTGCTTATTTGAAAAATCAAACAAAAAATTAATGCAAAACCCATTTAAATTTAAAGCCTGGTATGATGGTGCACACCTGTGACCCCAGCGCTGTGAGAGGCTGAGGTAGGAGGATTGCTGTGAGTTTGAACTACAAAGTGAGTTCAAGGCCAGCCTCAACCGCATAGTGAAACCCTGTCTCAAAAAGACAACAAGCAAACTAACAGAAAACACATTTAAATTTAAAATATTAAAGCCAAACAGGAGACCAACTTCTATCTTTAGGTCAAAACCATTTTCTTTCTTTCTTTCTTTTTTTTTTTTTTTTTTACTAATTTTGCAATGGAGAGAAAGTAAGCATTGAAAAGAAATATGCTTTAAATAGTCATCTATTTACTTATACTCCAAAATGTGTAAAAAATTGTTCTTCAGAAAGTACTTACCACTGAAAAATTAAAAAGTTATGGAATAGTGTGGTTTTTTATCCAATTCATACATAATTTCTTGTGGCTGGAACATTTATTGTGCTTTGTTATTCCCATGATCTAACATCTGAATAGGTTTAGTGGAAACTTAAAAATTTCTATGAGACCAAATATGGAAATTGTTTTTCAAAATTATTCATTATTTTCCAAAAGTTATTCACATGAGAAAACTAGCTTCTGTATTATTTATTACACATGGTATATTAAGAACATTGTAAAATGTCACTCATTTCCATATTCAGAAATATAGCATTTAAGTGAGTTTCATGGGAAAATATAGCTTCTTATTAAAGTTCAAACTCTGTTGCTTTTAGAATCAGAAGCATGTAGGTTCTGGTTATTCTTTCAGTTTTATGCTCCCCCAAAATGAGGATAATTATATTTTCTCTTGAGGATGTTGTAAAGACACACACACACACACAGACACACACACACACACATATCCTTAGTATTCTGGTTGCTCAACAAATAGCGTCTTATGTTCTTTTCTCCTATGAGAGCTACCTGAAATAATTAAAAATAGACCCTAGAGATCAGTTTGTTAGACAAGGTATTTATTAGATTTCCTCATCATAGTGTTTAACCATGAGCCTATTGGTAAAGCATTTGATTTTATGTATTTGCTATAATTATAATCACAGATAAATTAATAAATTAAAATGTGTTTTTCGTAGGTAACATAAAACTTAGCCATTTTCTTTTTCATTTGAGAAGAATAAGATTCAAAAAAGGACATGATTTATCCAAGATGCATAAGGAAGTTCCCTCTGAATTTTATACTAATGCTATTCTCACTATACTGCAAATGTTGACTACTGATAAATTTAGGATTGAGAATATAGTTGGGTGCTCTCCTTAATAGCTGACTGGTAGTGTCAATTTTGATAGCGTCAAACACCCAACTAACTAGGTCAGCATACTTCTGGGTGTGGCTGAAGGAATTTACTGAAGACAGAAGACCCACCCAGGGTGTGCATGGCACCAACCAATTTGCTCCTAGCCTGATAGAGTAAAAGGGAAACAAAAAAGGAAGGCTTGATTCTGCTTCTTTAGAGGAGCTCCAGTCTTCTAGGACACTGTCTCCTGGCTCATCATCTTTCCATCACAGACCCTTCAGCCTTCCATTGCAGATGCTCTGACCTCCTGATAAGAACTGACACAGGACACAACAGTGAGATCCAAGCCTTCGACTTTAATTGGATCCTTCAGCTCTCCAGTGTACAGACGGCCCTTTTGCACTCTTCACACCTGACTCCAGGCAGCCATTGGAAGCCTACCTTGTAAATATTTACATATTTATATATCTTATATTAAATCTGTTTCTCTAGTGAACACTGACTGATATACTTTCCAACTTTAAGTCTATAGGTAAATGCCAATATTTTGGCATGTGAGTAACGAAAGAAACATAAATTTTATAACATTAAATAACAATGAAAAACAGTGTGTTTATTTTGGGATAACATTTATATAAATAATGCACTTTGCCAGCAGACCAAATTCATTTTTTTGTCAATTAATCTAACTTTCTTTAGTTTATCCATCTCTAGTCTTCAAGAATTACGCTTCAATTTTTAAAAATTTTATAGTTTTATTGTATTTTTATATTTTTGTTACATTTCAAATACATTTTCATTTATGTAAGCTAAATACACTTATATTATGTTCTTTATTTGATAGATCTATCTTTTGGATTAAATGTGCAAATCTGGTAGTTTTTCTGTTAATTTTCATTCTTATGGCTTCATTATTGAGATGTTCAGTTTTGTTATTGTTTTGGTTAGTTTATATTCTTCAGATCTGTATTAACTGAAAATTTTAGAGGTATAAGTTTGAACTATCTCAATTGAGAAAGATCTTCAATTTCTTCTCCCAAGTATCTCAATGTAAATTCTATTTCTGGGTGGGTAATACCTTAGAGGACCTTTGATACACTTATACAGTAGCCCACTTCAGCTTCACTTTCTGTGGCTTCAGTTACCTATGGCCAATTGTGGTCTGAAAACATTAAGGGAAAGTTCCAGAAATAAACTATGTATAAGTTATAACTAGGCTGCCATTCTAAACAGCATGATGAAATCTTTAACTGTTCTTCTTTAACCCACCCAAGATAAGAATGTCCATTTGTCCAGCATAGATGCACTATATGGTACTCACTCATTACTTTGCATATATCTGGTTATTGGATTTAGTGCTGGAGTATCACAGTGCTTGTGCTCCAATAACCCTTATTTTACTTAAAATTGAACCTTATACACAAAAGTAGTGGTGTTGAAAATTTGGATAGGTCAAAGAGAAACAGTGAAATGATTCCTTAGAGTGAAAAGGTGTAAGTTTGAAAATGCATAAGGACCAAAAAAAAAAATACATTTCAGTTGCTAAGGTCTATGGTAAGTTACTATTGTTGACACCTTACAGTGACCAATTTATAAATTAAGCTTTATCACAGTTATGCATATTCCTTAGTCATTTTTCTCATTGCTGGGACAAAATATTCAAAACTCAGGATTAAAAGAGATACATATTAGAGCTCATGATTTTTAGAGGGTTTAGTCCATGGTCACTGGACTCCATAACAGTAGCAGCATGGCAGAAGAGCACAGCAGAAAAAACTTGCTCATATCTTGGCAACCAGGAAACAGAGAGAGAAAGGCAGAACTGAGGACATAGTTTTGCTCTGTCAAGTCATGTATTTAGTGGTCCACCTCTCTGAACAGGCTCCATTTCCTAACAGCTAGTCAGTTATAATTTCCCCTGGTCTAATCCTTCTCTGAATGAGTGCTTGAAACCTTTGAAGGACATACTTGATACAAACCCTAATATTGGCTCCTTGGACCCCAAAAGACTCATGCACATCTCTTTATGCAAAATGCATTTAGTCCATCTGTAAGAATCACCAAAGTCTTAACAATTCCATTGTTGCTAAACAGTCTAAGCAAAAGTGTCCTCTGAGAATTAAAGCAAACTTGTAGATGTGAACTCCAGTAAAACACAGAAAGAAAACTTAACACTGCCAAGATACAATGACCATGGTAATAATTTCCATTCCAAAAAGAAGAAATAAGGGAATAGAAGCCAGCTGAACCAATGCAAAACTGAAATTCCACAAGGAAAACATTAAATCCCATAGCTAAGTGATTAGCACCTGAGGCAAGTAGTGGTCAAATGTGACCTCCAAATGGCTTGGGAAGCCCTTCCCATACTGCACTGCCAGTTGTACCTCTCACATTCTCTCCCTTGAATTTTATCTCTACTCATTGTCTGTGGCATGCCTCAGCAGCCTTTTTATGTTCTTATCTTCTTCAGTTTCCTATAGTCCTCACTCTTAGTTTCATCTATTGCTCTCTCAGGAGCAAAATGCCTAACCTCCAACACCTTCTGAAATAACATGGAAGCCTCCTCAATCCACAATTCTTCCTTCTGTGTGCCTGTTGATGGTGCCATGTTCTGCTGCCCACTTCAGCAATAGCTGGGCTGCCTTGGAACATGGCTGCAGTGACTTCTGAGTACCTGGATGGCTATGCAGTTTGAAGGAATCCCAGAAAACTAATTCCATAGATGTCACTTCTCAGAGTGCACTGGGGATATCTTCTCAAAGCAGTCTTTTATTTTTTGACCCTTAACCTATGAAGGGTGGGAGTCTTGCTGATTCCTCAGATGTTCTCAAAGCATCTCTTTCCATTGTCTCAATGTAAAGTACTTGGCTTCTTTTTAATACTAACCTTTTGAGTAACCAAGTTCTCTTTAGTCAAAAATTTACTGGGCCCAACTTTTCAAATGTTTCCCTTCTGTTGTAATTTAAAAATTTTAAAATTACTTGACTGTGATATTTGCTTTTGATTCTCATTGCAGCATTGCCTAAAATCCCCCAGATGTCCCCATGCCACAGTCTTAACACTGGGCTGTGTTTAAATATCATGCACCTGATTAGCTTACTGCCTTGTCTCAGTCTCCCACAAAGTCTCAGAACACAAGCACAATGTAGACAAATTTTCTAGAAAAAGAGCATAAACCATGTCATCTAGAGTCAACTGCATTAGAATCTTTGCTACCAACTGCTAAAACCTCCTGAAACTGATCTTTACAGTCCTCATTTTCATAAGCATTCTTCTATTCTTCTGATCTCTGACCAGACTCTTCCAATGAGTTTGGCTTACAGCATTCTGTAACTTCTACAGCTGGCATTGCCACATATTTCCAAACTCTCCTCATAAACCAGTTCCAAAGGCTTTTAAACCACATGGTCAGGTATATTCACAACAATGACCTACTTCTTTTCTAGCAAAATCTGTTGCTATGGTTTGTACATAGATGTCCCCCCCAAAGCCTGATACAATTTTAGATAGAGTTTAGTAGCAGAATCTAGAGTTTCTGATGGATTCATTGTCTAACACTCAAAGTAATGGTTTGAATGCTACAGTATCCTAGGGTGGGTAGGCTTCATACAACATAAGGGACAAAAAGAGTTGTCTTTCTCTGCCTTTCTCTTGTTGCTTTTGCTGTCTTCTGCAGCCACACACTGTTGTCCCTCTGCCATGTGCCACTCTGCCTTGCAGCCAGACAATTATGAGTTGAAA
Organism: Dasyprocta punctata; assembly: GCA_004363535.1. Lineage (NCBI taxonomy): Eukaryota > Metazoa > Chordata > Mammalia > Rodentia > Dasyproctidae > Dasyprocta > Dasyprocta punctata. The sequence continues at coordinate 21,873 of RJWM01001620.1, read as the reverse complement.
CCTATACAAACTGTGAGCTAAATAAAACTTTCCCCCTTTAATTTTGGGTGTCAGGTATTTTGTCTCAGCAATGAGAAGTTTCCTCATTAGTGGGATAAAACACCCTACACACAGAACTTGAAGAGAAGATTATTTGGGCAAATTATCCTTATAGAAGTTTCATTTCATAATCAACTGATTCCAAAGCACAAGCAGCAGAGCAGAGGGGCATAACACAAAAAAGTTTCTCGTATCATGGCAAGATTGATTTATCTGTGAAAAAAGGACAAACACACTATAACGGTACAAATGGTGCTGGAACAACTGGACAATCTTAAACCCACAAAAAATCTGGAAAAATCTCATACCATTCACAAAAATTAATTCAAAACAAATCACAGATTTAAATGTAAAATACAAAAACAGTAAATTTCTACAAAGAAAATATAGGTGGCCCATTGTTTGGTTATAACTTTTTTTGATGCAACATCAAAGGCATAATCTATGAAAGAAATAACTGATAATCTCAGCTATGTTAAAATTAAAAACTTCTACTATATGAAAGACAATGCAAAAAATGAGACATTAAGCCACTAATTAGAAGAAACTTTGCAAAACACACACCTGGTAAAGTACTGTTACCCCAAAATACAAAGAAATCTAGGACTCAAAAATAAAATTAACTACATTTTAAAAATTAGAAAAAAAGAAAGAAATGGAAAAACTACCTGCAAAAGCACCACATCAAAAATACTGATAGCAAATATATACATGAAAATATGCTCAACACTCTATATCACTGAGACCATAAAATAGACAACAATGTGATACCATTATACATTTATTAGGGAGAAAAAAAATCTAAAACAATAACACAATAGGGTAGTCACACATCACTGGTGAGAATGCAAAATTGTACAGTCACTTTGGAAGATAGTTTAGCAGTTTCTTATAACACCAAACACACTTTTCATACATGATTTGGCAAAACACTTGATTTTACCCAAATGAATTGAAACATGTGCATCCATAAAAACTTGAACAAGAATGTTTACAGAAACTTTTTTCATAACTGCCAAAATTTGGAAATAAGATGTTCTTAAGTAGGCAGGTGGATAAACTGATATATTTTTACATTGGAATTTATCACTAAAAAGTTATATGCTACACAGAGGACTCTTAAATTCATATTACTAAATGAAAGAAGCAAATATTAAAATTTGTATAATTCCAATTCTATGCCATTCTAAAAAAGGCAAAACTATGGAGGCATTAAAAAGATCATTGGAGCACTTGATGAGAGGAAGATATTTACAGGCAGAACACAGTTTAAAAGGATAGGAAAACTATTCATATATATATATATATATATATATATATATATATTTACATTTTATTGGCCAGGGGTTTACCCCAGCAGCACAAGTGCCTGCCTGGCAAGTGCAAAGTCATGAGTTCGATCCCCACTACAAAAAAAAAAAATTACATGTTGTTAAATATTTGTCGAAAACTAGAATTTACAACATCAAGAGTAAATCCTACCATGAACTATGGACTTGGAGTGATACTGATGTGATGAACAAATTGTAACATTTTGGTAAGCCTGTTTACAGTGGAGGAGTTTGCATGTGTGGGGTATGCCAGCACTCTCTGACATTTTTTGTAAACCTAAACTATGTGAAAATAGAGTCCATTTTAAAAGTACATTTTTTAAAAAATCAGCAGTTTTGGGGAAGCTTATGCGAACATTTGGATAAAGTACATTGCCAGATATAGAAATCTCAATATTCCAGGGACATGGACTTCAAGTTATATTATAAAACTACAATGATAAAAACAACATGGTGCTGGCACAAAAACAGACATGTGGATCGATACAGCAGAGTAGGGGATACAGAAACAACTTCAGACACATTCAGCCATCTGATCTTTGACAGAGGGGCCAGAAACATATACAAGAAGAGATAACCTCTTTAACAAATGGTGCTGGGAAAACTGGCTATCAATATACAGAAGATTAAATCTAGACCCATACCTCTCACAACATACTGAACTAAAATCAGAATAGATCAAAGATCTAAATGTTAAAACAAACAATCTGCAGGAAGATAAAACAGGTAAAACTATTGAAGACACAGGCAAAGCCAACGGCTTTCAGAATAAAACCCTAATTGTGCAAGAAATAACAGCAAGAATCAGCAAATTTGCCCAGCAAGAAAAACAGACAACAGAGTGAAAAGACTCCTGCCACAGAGGACTGACAGAGAATACATAAAGAGCTCAAAATAATTAGAGCTCCCAAAGTAAAAGACCCAATCAAAATATGGGCAAATAAATGAACACAAAAAATACAAAGAGACAAAAAATACATGAAAAATAGTCAACATATTTGACCATTAGATAAATGCAAATTAAAACAACACTAAGATTCTATCTTACTCTGAAAAGAATGACTTTCATAAAGAAACCAAATGATAACAAATGCTGGCAAGGTTGCAGGTTTGGGGACTAGCCCTTCTACACTGTTGGTGGGACTGTAAACTCTATGGAAATAAGTATAAAGAGTTCTACAAAAATGGAAACTAGGAATTCCATTTGACCCAGATATTCCACTTCTAATTATCTTTCCAAAAGAGTTAAAGACATTATATTGCAGGGGCACATGAATTCTCAAATTTATAGCAGCACAACTTGTAATAGCTAAATATTGAAAGTGGCATATATATCCATTGATACATGAATGGATAAGACAGTGTGGCATTTATACACAATGGAGTACTACTCTCCCATAGAGAAGAATTAACTAAACCATTTGGAGAAAAATAGATGCACTTTTTAGAAAATCTTCCTATCAGAGAAAGAGTACAGACTCATCAGTTCATATGTAAGGTTTTGGTGTAAGTAATTACCTGTGGGACAAAGGCTAAATTTTTAATTTAGTCACTCACATGTAAACTAATTTTTACCTTAATTATTAATCTATAAACTCATATTTTATTCATTTGCTAATATAAAATCACTCTATATATGTTTTTCATATGACTGTATGGTCATATATTATGTCTTTAGTAGATAACTAAAACTGTTGTTACAATCTTATCTCTGCATCCAAATAATCCCTTTCAGACCCCAAAGAAACAGTCACTTAATGAAATTTTTTTATATATTGTCCCTGAGATATTAACCTATTGCATTCTCAGTAAATGTCTGAGTTTTCTACTAATTTATAGTGACTTTAACAGGCTGAGAAATATTGATATTTTTATGTTTTTAATGCTCATAAAACATATAATTTTATTTTTATTTCTGCTTTCAACATTTCTCTTAATTTCCCAATTTTTTTTAACTCCTATTTTTCTGTACTTTTACCTCTGTGGTTTTTTCCATTCTGTATTTTCCTCAGTGATTATATTATGGCAAGAACATATATAACATTTTTAAAATGTTGAGAAAGGCTTGCTTACAATTTGTTGGAAGGTTTATTCCATTAATAATGTCAGGGATATTCAGGGAATGCAGATATTGAATGAGTCCAGTGACCATTTATCCTTATATGCTAACTCCTTGGACTAAGAAATAGCTACCAGATTAGTAGGTCATGATCATTAGTGCGTCTGACTGTGTCATGGAAGTGAGACTTGAGTATTACATATGCTCTCTGGCCTTTGCTTCTCTCGTACAGTTCCCCTGCTGCCCTGGCTGCCATGATGAAACAACTTTGTTCCCCACCACATCCTTCTACTATGATGTTCCTGCTTGGAACCAAATATTACTATTTACTTTTCCCAAATAATGAACAAAATTAAACCTTTCCTCTTTCAAATTGTGAGTACATGCTATTGTGCCTAGCAAGGGGGAAAGCTAATACAGAGAATTGGTGCTGTGACTGCACAGGGGAGCTTAACAGGTTTGGAAAAGTAGGCTAGAGAAGGCCCACAGTGCTGTACACAGAACTTGATGAGCGATTGTGGCTGGAGCTCAAACCACAGTGGTAATAGGAATTCGGACAGTAAAGGACTCAGGAGGTTTCAGTTGAGAACAAGGACTCCATTGGAAATTAGATTAAGGGGCATGTGTGTTACAGTCTAACAGACAATTTGTCTGTGTTTTGCCTATGTCCTGAGATTTTGCAGGGGAATGACATTAAGGATGCAGTCTTATCTGGCAGAGAAAATTTCAAAATAGCCCAGCATATAGGCTGTAGTATCAGGAGTGATGGCTTCTTTTAGCCAGAATCACAAGTATACTAAAAGTCAAGGGTAAAAGGAGCTATCTTACATATACATATATACAGATTTCCTACTTTTCCCTTTCCCAACTACTTTTGTTCTTTGCGCAGTGTCTTACCATTACACAGTATTTACTGTAGATTTTGGATCATATATACTGTTTTAGTTTCTTACACTAAGGAGACAATACAGTATTTACACATGTGAGTTTGATTTATTTCACTTATGAGTATGGTCTCAAGTTGTGTCCATTTACTTATAAAAGTCTCAATGCAATCTTTCTTGATAGCTGAGTAGTACTCCATTGTATAAAAATACCACATCTTTTTTACCCATTCCTTGATTAATGGGCACTTGGGTTGTTTCCAAGATTTGGCTATTACAAATTGGGTTGCTGTAAACTTGGGTGCACAAATATCACTGTGATATGATGTTCTCAGTTTTTCTGGGAAAATGTCCAGAAGCGGGATAGCTGGGTCAAATGGAATCTCCAATCCTAGCTTCCTGAGGAATCTCCACACTGACTTTCATGGTGGTTGCACCAGTCTACACTCCCACCAATAGTGGAGAAGAGTTCCTTTTTCCCTACAATCCCTCCAGCATTTGTTATTGGTTGATCTTTTTATCTTGGCAATTCTTTCGGGAGTGAGATGGAATCTGCATTAGTTATTGAGACAGAACGGTTAATACTCATATGATTAGATCAATTTTACATATCTATATCTGTTAATGTAAACAACCGCCTTGAAGGTTATCAATATGCAATATTGCAACCATTGTCAAATTCCTATTATCTTGTTTTGTAAACCTATAATGTTACTGTTTTGGATTTGCTCTTGTCGTTTGTCTCTTTTGCTTTTTGTATTTTCTGTTTTTTTTTCTCTTAAATAAAAAAAAAACAAGGGTAAGAGGAGGAATAGAAAAAATAGAAAAATTTTGACTCAGAAAGAACTGTGTGTAAAGTTGGTATCAGAGAATGTGTGACTGCTAAAGAGATTGGCACCATTTAAATACAAACCAAATACTTCATATTGGCACAGAAAGAAGATGCCCTGGTGGTATCTCAAGAGTCAGCAAGAACCCTTCCGTGGCAGGCTCATGCATACAAAAGTGTTAGATTTTCATTTAAGAAGAGAGTCTCTGTGACTCATGCCCAAGAAGCACCTCTAGGGAAACTGGTTTTCTGCGATTCATTTCACCATGATCAATCACCCAGATACTCTAGTTGCCCCAGGTATGGTTCAAGGGGGTCTGGCTATGGCTTCTGCTTACAGTATACCTTGACATCATCCATGTGATGCTAGTTTTACTGGCATGCAGAATGCACAAGTAGTGGGTCCACACAGGCTTCTCTGCAGATTTCAGAGGAAGGCTTGGAAGGACAGGTAAGGAGATTTTCAGAGCTGTAGAAATGGCACTGATGTGAGGACAACGGAAGTACAACAGAAGGAGACTGTTGTTGGTAAGTCACACCAGCTGTAAACTGTGCTTCATGAAAGATGGAAGGGTTTGCAAAAGTACCCTGTGGTTGCTATGGGAAATAAAGCGATGAGACCTACTTCCTAAACTAGAGCAAATACACTCTTAAAATGTTACATACTACATTGAATTTTGAGTAATATTTCACTTGAAAAACAAATGCTAAAATAAAGTTTGAAAGCCATAAAACTGAAGGATGATCCCTAAATCATAGCATGAAAATGATTAAATTTCCAATTCTAGTGCCCATTTAAAATTTTTTTAAATAATCAAATCAAATGTAAATATACAACTGAGAAACAAATTTCTCCAAATGATCGTGCTGCTAGCTTTCAGTTAAACTATAAATAAAATGATGTAGATTATTGTTTTCACATTGCTGTGCATGAAACAATCTTTATCCCATGCTCTAGTTAAAAGAATTCAGGAATAATCCAGTATTCCTTAATTTTTCCTCTTTTTGGAGGCTCAGAAAAATGAACACATATGTAGCAATGGTTGTGATATATATATTTCATATAACATTAAATTTTATTTAATCTTATAAAAATTCAGATTGATGCTTCTCATTTTTAAAGTGAGAAAATGCTGGGTAAAAATAATTTGCCAGTTTTATATCTGTTTTTTCTAATCACATCCTCATTAAATTATGCTATGTTACCTCTCCATTGGTTCTCAATATCCTGTATACATATGGCAAGATTAAGGGGATGGAGAATGGAAAGCTACCTGTACATCTCTGAGGCATAGGTATATAGGCAAAAGTATATAGGCAAGAAATTTATAACACACATATCAACTTATAAAATATACCAAGCTTGGAAATAAATGAGTATTTGTCCCAAGAATGAATAAATTATAGTGACTTCAAATTTGGAAATTTTTTTGCATATTTTGCCCATTGTGACATTCTACTGTGAAAGTGCTTAGAGAAATATATGTGTTCAAAATAGCACAGTAGTATACCATGGAAGAATACTTAGCATATGTAATTCAAACCAAGGGGACTGACAAATCTATGCAGGCAGATGACCCTTCCTGACTAAGACCTAGGAGTTACGCTTATTACATAAAACTCTCAAGGGTACCATGCAATCAGAGGTCACAATCGAGGCAACAGAAGCAATGTCACTATATCAGAGAATGGGCCAATTCAGATCAACTTTATGACAGTCACTGGGGTCAAGGCTTGTGGCAAATAATTGTATTAAATGGGAATATTCCCTGTATACTTTTAGACCTGTCATCTGAACAAACAGGTCCTGGAGGTCATCTGTGGGTTAAATCTGAGTTCTATTCCTGGTACAACAGTTTACTTTCTAGTCTTAATTCCTCACAATTTTTAATCTTACAACTGCAATTTTCTTTTGATAAGGTAGATGCTTAATGAATTTTTGTTATATGACCTAAACATGACAACAACAAAATATTATTTAAATGTATGCTTTGTTAGTTAGATAATTTTATTTGTTCTCAATTTTTTAAAAAATTGACATGGTGACAATATTCACTATTTAGAATTAATGATTTTAGTGTATGAATTGCATTATACTTTAAATAGGAACTTTCACATTCAACTTAAGTAATTTCAAATATTGTTGCTTGTATCATTGCATGTAATTTTTTATAAGTAATTAAATTCAGGAAGGTAATTGTTGAAAAACATAGGAGTTCATACGTGGGAAAACTGTAATTATAGATATGAATCTGAAACATTCATTTAAAACAAATAACAAAATGTACAGGAAATAAAATTGCATTCAGGTTTATATGAAATTTATAATACACAAGGTTGATTTAATGTTCCTAAGAACAATACGGATTTTACGAATCACTATTGTGACATTTTAAGAAGTGTATAAATTTAGTAACAAATGTAAAAGCATCTCTAGTTATGCTATTATTTTAATTATGGCTGCAATTTAAATATATGCACTTCAAGATTTTTTTTGAGTACAAATGTTTGCTTCTATTAATCACTTTTACTGATAATGCTTGAAGAATATATATCATGGATTCTGTTTGTGCAGATAAACTCAGAGAAGAAAATCAACAGTTGAATGATTGTTCTATGTTAATTTATATTTCAACTTTGAAAGTCCTTCTATTTCATATATACATACACACATAATTTCATGACATAGTCCCAAATAAAACACACACAATATAACAAGTTACAAAATCATAAGAATGATCTGGAAATAGTTCAACATTCAAGAAAATAAAAATGAAATTCTCTATCTTTCGTGACTGTTTAATTAGTACCTTATCAAGGAAAAAGTAGGACCAGTATGAGTAATGTGGCACATCACACTCTAAAGCAGCATCTAAGGAAAGAGATTTTCACTGTTCAAACATTCTTTAGTAAATATTTGCTTATTTTAAAATCATCCTTTAGAATGTGCTAGAACAAAATTGAGAATTTATTTTGTCTGATAAATTTATATAATCCTTGTAAAAAGTATATTCTTAAATAGTTCAGGCTACATGTCAATTTTAGAGACTTTTCTTAATATTTACTTTTTCAAAAAATCATACTTTCAAGTTTGGTTCTATTATATTTTATTCTATAACTTTATTAACTATACAAGGAGAGAAAGTATCAAACGTATGTTAAACATTAAAACTGTTAGTTTAAGGAAACACTTCTTGACCTCATTAAAATAATTAACAGTTCATAACATATTTCACATCCAAGTTATTGAAAAGCAAAAAAATTATCAAAACAAACTATAGTCAATTACATTTTCGGATCAGCAAAATGCACTTGTAAAAGTCTTCCTTTCCTTAATCCAATTGCCAAAGGTATTTTAACAGCTCAGTAAGGTGTGAGAAACACTCCTGCCCTATTGTCAAAAATCTACATTGTGCATTTTGTTGTTTTAGACATTTCTATTCTTTCATGACTTTCAACTTTCTAGATTTATAAACACTGATAGATTAGAAGACTGCACCCACCTACGCACACATGCACACTTACACACTTATGCATATATATGTGAGGTTAATTTTTGACACCACTTCTTTCCAAAGTATTATGTGAGCCATTCAAGTGTCAACAGTTACATACTTTTTGGCTTTTATTACAGTCTGAACTGTCTTAATGAAATAGAAAAGAGTAATTCCACTGCCAGTTTATCTTTTGAGAAATACCTGGTAATTTGTCACCCTAAAAGGCAATAAAATCAATGATTAATACTCTTAAACATGATGGATATGTAGAAGGTAATACATTTATTTTTTTCCTTTAACATTTAAGATACATAATTTCACTTTGAAAGAGAGAATTTTAGACAAACTCTCTTCTGCCTCTCTAATTGTATGGCATTTAACTTGTTTCTAAAATTATCTGAGTTTCTCACTCCAAGACCTGGGTCACAACCTTATTTAGGGACAGGAAATAGTTATCAGGTCACTGAGTGGTCAAATGAAAAAGGATTTGAAATGCTTCAGCACTTAGGACTCTATTCATTCAAATGATTGACTTCAACTTTGTCTAAAGATGAAATTTCTTTACAAGAAGTAGTCAACTTATGGCTGTATTATTGTAGCAATTTAAAAAATGTCTGTAGTTATAGACAAGATTATTAGACTATAGAGTAGAAACTTTATATGTCTACAAAAGACAATGATCTTTGGGACATATTCAGATATTTTATTTACCAATTTATTTGAATTCAACTTCCTTGGCAGTTCTGAGCAGTGAAATTAGGTGTGGAAACAAAGGGAACTAAAATTTATTTTTATGCCATTTTTATAAAGTAATTTAAAACTTGTCATGGGAATTTAGCAGCACATTTTATTGTCACACAAAATAAAATCATATAATTACTTCTGTACTCATAATGGCCTGCGATAGTTTATTTTTTTCTTTTTCTATCCACCTGATATTATATCAAGTAAATACACTCTGTCTCTGATGATGGAAATAGGAAAAATGTGGAAGTTAGAGCAAAGAAAGTAAAGATTTGAGTTATTTATCTTAGTTTCTCTGAAATAAAAAATCATTATTGATAATTAAAATGATCATTTTTCCCAGTCTCTAAGACATGTAGCATCAGGAATTTTATAAAAACAGAAGCTCATGGCTAGAATACACACACACACACACACACACACACACACACACACACACTTTAAACATATATGAATAATAATGGGAGACAACTGGACCAAATCATTGCTTAAATAATTCATTTTAAAACTTTCAGAAAACTAGGAATAGGACACTATGAAAACTGCATCAAATAAAAATCTGACGTATTTACAAACAGTGGTCTATATAATCACTAAAACTTAAGAAACTGATGTTTTATTCCACAAAGGTTGGAAGCAGCAATCCTCTCATTGATGGACAGAAGGTTGGAAAATTAGGCACAGATTTTATTTTTAAGTTTTATTTTATAATAAGAAACCGGGCCATTAAAACTATGTAACCAAAGCTGGAGTGCGTGCACTGGAAGGCCCCTGCAGTCTTTTACAACTTTTCCGAGGCCCCGGTTGTGAACTGGGTTTGCACTCTGCCAGCAGAACAGATCTGACCCATGGAGAGCACTCTCAGATCAACACTGCCTCAGGCTTTTCTGCTTTCTCCAAAAAGTCTTACATTTCAGGCATCAAGTTGAATTTCTTCTGGAGATGATTAACCCAAACCCATGACAGATTTTTTCCAAGATATCCAAGCCCTTATGTTTATTTTATCCTGGCTCTTTTTTGGATGTACTGGACACAAGTAACTTACTCATTTTACATGTTAAAGGGCTAGTGGAGAGCCATCAATTCCCTTAAAAATGAGAAAAAATTGCAATGTGCAGGGTTCTATTGTGTGAGTTCCCATTAGTTACATGATTTAGAATTTTAAGAAAGATGTTTCTCCTCTACCATAGAATCTTTTAAAGTGTTTCATCATATCTCAAGATAGGGATCTTACACTTTTGGGGAAATGCATTCTTGTGATGCATTAAAAAACACAATGTTAGAAGGATCAGTTACTGTTTCCATAAGCTTAGTTTGTAGGGGGTTTCAACTGATCTAAATCTTGGCACACATAATTTAGCTAATAGTCAAATAAAAATATAGAAAATGGTCTATTCTCCTTCTAACTGATCAACTCCCGTCATTGCTTCTTTTCTTCAACATTTACTACTTAGTACAGGTGAGACAAATTGCAGAGAAATAACTCAGGTGTTTTTAGATCTCATTCAAAGTAAAACTATTAAACTCAGAGAAGACTAGGTGACTTTTTGGGCCTGAATATTAGTAATTTTGAAATACGAAAAATTTTTTTTGCTTCTCTAAAGAAACCACAGAAGGGAAAGATTTTTAGACAGCATATTCAAATCCCTTGGGACCTAGGATTCCAACTGCATGAGATTTTTATTATAAGCATTTGAGTTATTCTTAAATATTTAAATGCTTCAAATATACAAAATACTAACATACATAGCAACAGAAGAGTTCACTCAATAATATATTTCAACATTTGCCTTTCATATATTAACAAATACATTAATGAAAAAACACATAAAAATAAAGGTTATTTAACATAAAATCTTAGTTCCAATACAGAACCCGATAAATAAGAAAAGTAATTTTAAGGTAAAAATTCCATGTCAAGAGTGCATGCCAAGAATAAGAGCTAATTTCCTTACATGGAAGTACGAATATATGCACATGCGTGTGTGTGCATGTGCAGATATGTAAGAATGGGAATTAGAAAAACTGAGATTAAAAGACAGTGTAAGTCTGTATATTCACTACCACATACACAAGTAAGTCTATTTGAGTATAAGCTTGTCAATCATTCATAAATGGCAGTTCTGAGAAATCTGCAACTGAGCTTAGCATTTGGGCAATGATAAAAAGTTTACTGCACAGTAAAGGCATTTTAATTTCTCAAATTAACTTTAAATGTTAATTATAACAGGAACTCAGCTGATTTTCACAAAGTGTTCTGACATAGTCTTTTTTGTTTAGGAAAAAGTCTCATACAATTTACAGTAACTGGTATAAAGAGCCATATGATATATTTTAGAAAACTTCAAGGGATAATTTTATTTTCCTATAATACTGACAAGCACCTTAAAAGTGTTTTAAAAAAACTGTGTGTCCTGAAATCACTAGCACTACAAAAAATTAATTCCTCCAGTTGAACAATTCTAGAAATTTTAGTTTTTGCTATTATTCTCCAATAAGATGGAAATACAAATTTTAACTTTATAAAACATATCAATATCTGAATCAAAATATTTTATCTCTAAGTGAAGGATAAAAACTAAGTTAATTTTCATAATTAGATTTATTACTGGAATGTTTAAAGATATCAATTTCTTCTTTAGTTCATGCTTCAATGGGCTACCTAAGTTCAAGACCTTACTCAGGGTGAAGAAAAGAAATGACAAGGGATAGCATATAAATTGGAGGTGGTAGGTTAATGCCAGAAGTGTGACTGATTGATTGATTGACATCACCTTGAAAGATCAGGAGTAAACCTTCTTATTAAATTTGTCCAGATATAATTAAGAATAGAATGGATCGCTGAACAGCAACTGCATTTTGTCTGCTCACTGAGAAATTTGGATTTTCCAACACCTGTAATTCAGTTCCATTAAAAAATAATTGACCAAACAGACTAATGAATTTTCTTAATGCCCAAAGCTCCCACACACCATGTTTTCAAATTTAACATGTAACAAGTTACTATAGTTAAATTCCAAATTTTAGCAAATTTTATTGCAAATAGATACTGCTCCTGGCAATAGCAATGGACAAAAGGTACTGAACTTTAAATGTACAGTATGGTCAAGCATTTTACGTACAGTCAAGCATTTGATAAACTGTGAACTATGCATTATTTTTCCTCATTATGCCAATTTTAAAAGTGAGGAAACAGATACAAAAATGTAACGGATATGATTAAAACCATATTCCTAATCAGTAGAGGTAAGATTTAAATGTAGATGATCTGGTTCTATACTTCTATTTTTTTAATTAAAATAACAATCTTGAAAATATTGCAGAAGGTAGCAAAGCTTTAGGAAAAGCATATGGGATCTCACAGTTCTATTAAACTATTGTGAAATCTTACAGAAAAATATAATTATTTAGTTTTCTGAGAAACATAAAAACTTATATGGAACACAGAACATTATCTATCTCCAGTCTTTTAGGGACTGTTTCAAAAGCTATGAAGTAAAATGAAGAGATGGTGTAATGATTTTTTTTTCAACCTCACAGCTGGTTGAGCTTCAATGGAAAATCATTAAATGAATACCAAAGTTTGCTAAATAGATCTCAGGGGTGGCTGAGACAGTAGAACTTACAGTTTGAATGTGAACCCTGAATGAGTTGTAAGTTTAAGTTGGTAACAGGCCAATACCTGACTTTGAGTAATAGCTTTGGCAGGAAGAGTGTTACTGAGAATCCAAAGATCTTTTTCAAAAAGTCAGAAATATTTATGAACTCAACAAACATGCATTGAGAGTCTAGTGTAGATGAGTATAACACTGTTGCTACATTCTGGGGGTTGGAGAAAACAGACATTTGTCTAAAATTTGATTCTTGACCTTGAAGAGATGTTAGTTCAGGAGGAAACACATGTAGTAACGACACAATGTTACACAGACACGAACAAAGGCCTATGGGAGGTGAGGGAGTATTAAGAATGATTGCCAGATGAGATGATATCTCTGAAGCATGAAAGATACCTGAAAGTCTGACACTAGAAAGGTGAGAAGGCCATTATAAATAAAAGCAGTAGCATAAACATATGAAAAAGGAAACTTTGGAATGAATAAAATAGTTCATTATAGTTGAGGATATACTGAAGTAGTTCACTATATTTAGAGAGTATTTCAAGGACTGGCAAGGAATGTGACAAAGTGATGGTAGAAAAGTAGACTAGCAACAGTAAGTAGAGGATATTAAAAACTAAAAACTTTGGAATTTGTACTAAAGGAAGCAAGCATTACATGAATTTCAACATCAGTGGCCTGTATATAGGAATAAGGTTTAGAAAGACACTGAAGTAGGTGTACAGATGAAAGACTGTCCAAGGCTGAGAGGTGTGGATGTCAGAAGGGAGACTATCACAATATTTCAAAGTAAGACACAATGGGATACACAAGAGTAGTACTTATAATTAGGATAGAATAAAATTAAGAACTATTCTGATGTTTATAGTTCTAGCAAATGACTAATGATACTATTAATACGATCTGGGAATAAAGAGAATCAAACCCCTGTACAGAATGGAATGAATATTAAACCTTTTGTAATACCTGGAAAATATCAAGAGGAGAAGGAAATAGGAAATTTGGTTGTGATTTCCTGGAAGCATGCATTACAGAAGAGTATTAGGTGTTATATCTAAATAGATGAATAAGAATTTAACTTGCCAATTGATTTGGACTTTCATAGTGTTTAATTTTGCTTATTTTATGTGCGTTTCTTCAAGTGGATTCAAAGGACATTATTTAACATTTTCTAAAATCTTAGTATCCCTATATTTATGTAGGCACCTAAAATCTAACATGATGTCTAAGTAAGTATTTTATGGATAACTACAGATATTGAGGAAAGAATAAGGTCAGAGACTAAATTCTATAGCATTTTGATGCTTCTGGAAAAGGAACAGGCCCTAAAAGAAGTGGTCAGAAAAATGGAAGAACCAGGAGACAGTGAGAATGAAGATGTAAGGGGAGAAGAGAAATTTTGAGGACAGTGATAACACACAGCAGAAAAGGCAAACAGAATGACGAAAATAAGAACTTAAAAATTAAGAGTTAACATTGTGTCTTTTATTTTAAGCAGTCTAATTTTATTTGAGTTGTTTACATTTTAGACACTAACACTCAGTCTGAGGAAGAGCTGGCAAAACCTTTTTTCCCAATCTGCAGGTTGTCTCTTCACTCTCTTTGTTTCTTTTACTGTGCAGAAGGTTTTTAATATGATTCCATTCATTGATTCTTGATGTTAATTTTGTAATTGGGGTTCTGTGCAGAAAGTCCTTGCCTATGCCTATGACTCTAAGAGTTTTATCTATTCTGTCTTCCAGCAGATTAACTATTTCTGTTTTAAATCTTTGATCCAGTTTGATTTTAGTTTAGTAGATAGTGTGAGACACAGGTCTAGATTCAATCTCTTGCATGTGGACCCAATAAAAAAATGGGCAACCAAACTGAATAGATACTTCTCAGAAGAAGAAGCACAAATGGTCAGTAAATACTGTTAGGGTAAACCGAGGCACAGTTGAGGCCACTGAGAAAGGCAGAGTTTAAGCAACCTGTGGGGATTTTATAGCAGACCGGGCACGGCCAGGCCAAGGGCAAAAAGACCATTGACCACAAGCAAGGGGTGAGAGCATGTTATATCAGGAAGTTTGCAGGGGGGCTGCTGAAGGAGGTAAAAAAAGTTTGGGTCTCTGAGTAGAGGGTCTGGGGCTAGGTGATAGACTGGGCAGTGTTGGGTACAGGGTGTGCTGGCAGGCGCAGCATGTCTCTTGTGGTTTTTCACAGAACCAGCTCTCTACAGGTTGAGCTGTGTGGGGCAGCTGCTGCTTTCCTGTTGAACACTGCACTCCTGCAGGTGTAAATAACAGATCTGCTTGGAGAGTTTTATTCTCCTAGCCTAGTGGGGCTCTGGTGCAGAGGTCTGACAAATATATGAAAAAACGTTCAGCACCTATGGCCATCAGAGAAATGCTAATTAAATCAACACTGAGAGCCACATTACTTCAGAAAGAATGTCTATCATCAAGAGATCAAATAATAACAAATGTTAGTGAGGCTGCAGAGGAAAAGGAATTCTTCTGCACTGTTGGTGGGCATGTAAACTAGTGCAACCACTATGGAAATCAATATGTTGATTCCACAAAAAAGTAAAACTACAAGGTCCATTTAACCCAGCTATTCCACTTCTATGTATCTTCCCCAAAAGGTTACAGACACTCATTACAGTGATGTATGCATACCCATGTTTATAACAATACAACTCATAATAGTTAAACCTTGGAAGTGGCTTACATGTACATCAATGGATGAATGGGCAAATAAACTGTGGAATTTATATACAATGGAGTACTACTCAGCCACAAAGAAAGATAAACTGGAGATATCTGCAAGAAAATGTATATACCTTGATACCATAATGTCAGGTGTAGTACATCAGACATATAAGCTTAAACGTCACATGATTTGTGTTATATGGGAAACTCAAAATATAAATAAAGAGCAAGATAAAAGATAGATAATAGAAGTTGATAAATAAATAATAAAGGAAGATAGATCTTTTGCAAAAGTGAAGAAGATCAAGTGATGGAGGGAGGGAGAGGGAAGGAAGAGGAAGGGGGTGTAAGAAAAATTAAGATGTATTATGTACACATGCCAACCATGTACAATGAATGTAACCATTATGCATTATGAACATGTACTAATAAAAATATTAAAACAATAACATTGGTTAGTGAAATAAATGTAGTTTTATCTGAATGATGTGAACATGACCAGAGGGTACACACTGCATAACTTCATAAAAGAATCGCACACCAGCTTATAAATTTTAGTTGATCAGTTTCTCTCACTAGGCTAAAGTTTCTAAAATGTGTCTCTACTTGTGCTTTCTGTCTCAAGTAAATTGAAAAAAAACTGGAAGCTTAAGAATGCCTTCAGAAGTAATAAAAGTGAAGAAAAACAGAAGATGAAGAAGAAGTACATTGATTAGACTGCCTGAGAAGGTTGTCCAGGGAAAAGCAGGGATGAATGAGTTAGGAGCTTGAGAAGGAGGTAAAATCACATTTTTAATGGCAGAAATTTCACTTGTCCACATGCTGTCTTTTAAGACGTGAAGATAGAAATTCAAGAAGTAAAAGACAGGAGATAAGAAAACATGGGACTCTCATGAAACGACATCATGAGATCAAGCAGAGTAACATCTGCTATGGTTTGTTTTGGAAGCTTGATTCCCAGTATAGCAATGTAAGAGGTGGTGAAACTTTAGAAGGTGGGGTATAGTGGGAGACAGATAGGTCACTGGGTATACCACCCTCAGAAGGGATTAACATTGCCTCTCAGAATGAGTTAGTTATTACAAAAATGGGTTGTTTTAAAATAATAAGACCAATCTTTCCTGTCTCTTTGGCTTTCAGTGTTGCCATATGATTTCTTCTACACACACTGTCACCCTTGTGGTACCATTTGCCGTGAGGCCCTCACCAGAGGCTGAACACATGGGTCCTCAAAAGGTTGGACATCCAGCTTCCAAACTTGGGAATTATATAAACCTCTTGACTTTATAAGTAACCAGAGTTAGGTGTTTTATTATAGCAATAGAAGTTAGAGTAATGTAACATCTAAAGCAAAGATAAAAGCTTTGTGCATGAAAAGATGTTTGGTGGCATTTATCAAGAAGGAAGAAAAGAAAGTTACAGGGAAATTTGGAATGAAAATGGAAATTAAAAAAAAGTTTTCTGTCACATACCAAGCACTGCCCACTGTACTCCCCATAACTTCCCCATTAGATACACATTTTTTTCAACAGTGCAATACAGTCATCACTTGTGATTATTGTTCTTTGTTCCCTCACCTCCATGACTTCTGTTTTTACCCTGACTTCAGCTACCATCTCCATGCTTGGCTACTGCCATGACCTTCTAACGAACCATACGATATATATTTATTTGAACTGGGAATGGAACTCAGGACCTCACGTTTGCCAGGCAGGTGCTGTGCAGCTGAGCTGTATGCCTGGCCTCTAATCAGACCATATTGGCTCTTGCTTTTTTTTTCCCTGTTTGAACTTCATATCATATCTTAGAGAATCATTACTTAAAAAACAAATCTGATCATTTTATCTTTTGTTTAATATCGTACAATGATTGTTTTTCTCAAAGAATAGAAAGTCAAATTCTCAACATAGAGAAAAAGGACAGACTAAATTTGCTCCTTCTCAAGTTCTCCAGCTGTATGGCAGACCTTATTACCTGACCATACTAGGAAACTTTAAGTTTCTTGAATGGCCCAAGATACCCATGTTCCTAAGTCTTCCAATAGGCCATTGCCTTCATCTGAAATGTGCATTTTATAGAGCTTTTCTTTTTTATTTATTTTTTTATTTTATTTTAAAGAGAATAAAACAAAACAAACCAGAACAAAGCAGATCAGAACAGAACAACACAAACAGCACAGCATTTCAAAACAAGACAACAGGGAATAAACAGTGACTACCATAATGTCTCTTGTTTTCTTTTACTTTGCCATTTTTACTCAGTTTTCAAAGAGTTTAAATGTCACTTTTTTTCCTTCTCTCTCTGGGACAGATTCATACTGTGCTCCTCTTATGTTTCCTCCCCACAGTTTTATTCAGTTGTGTTATTATACAAGGATACCAATAGTTATTTATAAATGTCAGTTGCTTCACTCTTTTGTTTTTTTCCTTTCCTCTTTGCAAAAAAGTGAACTTCATTAAGCATGGTCTACATGCATTTCATTCATCACTGTATCCTCATTCCCTCACACAAAATCAAGCTCAAGATGCATGTTCAATAAACATATGTTTGTAGAATATATAGGGAGTGTAAGGAATTAAGTCCTGTTCTTAAATTTAAAAGACTGGTTCATTCTAGTGGCTTTAAAATATTTTTATTCAATTTACTTAATGACTATATATGGTACACATTATGGGGGGAATCAAGTTTAGAAAAGTGAAATAGCTAAGCCAAAATTACCTAAGTTTGGGATGGAATTTAAACTAATTCCTATGTAATTGTAAATGATTTTTGTTCCACCACTGGGGTAGAGGCAGGAAAAGGGAAAAGGAATGTAAGACTCTTTCAAAACCAAGCAAACACAAAAACATTTTAGGTATGATGAATAATGTGACTCAAAGTTAAGAAAAATAAGTTACAGTCAACCCCAGGTATCCGTCAGGAGTTGGTTACGGGATATGCCCTCCTCATCTCCAGACTGGATAACTTCCCTGTACTAAGGTTGTCCCACACCCACAGCTTATGTCTTTTCTAAGTGAAGCACTAGGTCATCTAAAGCTGTATGAGTTCCTTGTGGCATCCTCACCACGTTAAGCATCTATGTATTTTCTTTTCTTTGTCCTTTCTAAACCTAAACCGAGTTACTGTTGTGAAGAACCTATACCTTCATGAATTTTGTTAATTTCAATCCAAATACCCAGCTTCCAACAGAAAAAAAAGTGGCAAAGTAGTTACAGGTTATATTTTGTTTCTTGCATAATTTTATTTTTCTAAACTCACTTATCTTACTTTTTTAAATTTAGTCTTCTGTGTTGCTACAAATAACCTTCAAATTTTCTGCTAGAAGGGCACTTCTTCTACTCATTCATGTACTAATTTTTTAGACAGATAGCTATACTTTATCCTAACACTTTCTTCAAAAAGAGTATACTGTGTCTCCTATCAGTGTGTTCGAGTATATCAGAAAATCAGATTTCCTGTCTTTGGTTTTATAAACATTTCTCAAAGATGTGTTCAAAAGATGGGTTTAGTTTCCTAAATTCAGTGACCCCTCTCGATCCAGAAACTACTTTTATTTCTAGAAATTCTTTTTGATAATCCCTTTCATTGTCATTGTTCCTCTTTCTGAATCACCTTTTGTTTATACTTTCTCTCCTGTCTCCCGCCGCTTTCCATTTTTTGCTGTTTTCTGGGAAACTTCTTTCATGCTATCTTCTGTCACCTTATCATCTGCCAAGTTTTATTTTCCCCTATGCTATCATGTTTTTATTTCTTTTTTATCATGTTTTTATTTCTAGAAAGATATTTTGGTTTTCTGACCTCTTTCTTATTAAAGCATCTCATTCTTACTCTATGAACACAAAATTTTCTTATATGAAAATATTCACGCTATTTTCAGATTTTTTTCACTGTTATTGTTGGTTTCCTTCAAATTGATTACTATGTTTGTTATTTTTCTCTATATTTCATGTTGTAAATTTTCTTTGGCTGTTTAACAACTATCATCTGTGTGCTTCCCTTTCAGAGTAGAGGTCTATGAAATTGACAGGAACCTACACAAGTGGATTAAGTCTTTTGAGAGCTTTGATTTAAGGTGACCTGAGTCCTACACTGTAAATACTTGATTGCAATATTTAGATGGTTCTTCTTTGACTGATAGGAATGCCCAGAAAGCCTTTTAAACTCTTGCCTGAAGGATGAAGGCATAGTTTCATGGAATGAATGTTTGTGTCCCAATGAAGCCTCTTTTGCGAAGCCCATGTGATGGTATTTGAATGGGGATATGGGAAGATAGTTAGCATTAGAATAGACCATAGGAATGGGCCTCTCATAGGGGACAAGAGGAAGACACAGTTCTCTCTCCCTCACTCTCTCCTTCCCACCACAGAGCTTGCACCAAGGAAAAATGTAACGTAAGGACGAGGCAAGAAGGCACCATCTGCAAAGCAGACAGGGTCCTTGCTGGGAAATGAATTCACCAAAAACTTGATGTTGGATTTCCCAGCTTATAGAACTGTTAGAAATCCATCTTTGTTAAGACATTCATCCTATATTTTGTTATGGCAGCATAACCTCATAAAGAAACCTGATTATCTAAGACAAGGCAGTTATTTGCATGCCTATACTTACTCTTCTTAGTTTTAATGATGTTAAGGATCTCACGAAACCCTGGCATCACTGAGTCCAGAGAATTTTTTTGTTTCATTATATTTAAATAATTAGCTTCATGCATTTTGTTAGGGTAAGGCTCTTTATTTTAATGCTCTCTTCACACCACATGCAGAGGCCTAAATGTCAATTCCTGAACCCTTGATGTTGAGATAGTTGCTAGTTTAAGCTTTCACTTTCTCACTATTACTCATATATTTAATTTCTAGCATAAAAAGTTCTATTGTTGTTAGTTCTTCCTATCATTCCTATATGTATAAAGCTGTATTAACATTCCTACTCATGTCGATCTTAAAAATAAACCTGATGTTTTGGTGAGAATTATACACTCATCATTTTTATCTGAAACCCTCAGATTCTCATTTAATTTTCAAATATCATAATAAGTAAAGGTCAATGTTCTGATTTTACAACTGAGAAAATCAAGATAGGGATCATAAAGCTAGTGAGTGCCTATGCATGACTCAAACCCAAGACTCCCCTGTCCAAATCCATTGCCGCTTCTTTATCTTATGTAGGCAATTTAAGACAGCAGTCTAATATCCTCAAAGATGACAGATTTGGTAATTATTATAACAATGCTCTGAGACACTGATAGGATTTCTAGCTAGATTATAAGTGTAAAAAATGTCATACATGGCAAATAGGTGGGTACTTGAAGTAGGTAGACAGAGAAGTTCCTTCAAGGAGCAGGATAGAGTTGTCATGAAATTTCTTCAGAGTCACTATTCTTCCCTACTTTCTCTGCACAGCTTTGGATCAGGGGCCCACAGAACCTCCTACTTTTCTTTCTGTTTTCCAGAAAAGCAGTAAGAATAAGATAAGTTATATGAATGCTTTGCTTTCATTAGTGAAAGAGAACATTTCACTGGATTCAAACTTTGTAGTAGAACATATTCTTTTATCACCATGAAGATACAACATTGCTGTTTTAGTCATCTTGGGAAGTCATGACCAAAATCAACATACTCCTGATGTCTGTTAGTAGAACATTAGCCCTTCTGGATTAAGGGTTCTACCTTTCTAGTGATTAACCTCAGTTATGGAGGTAATTAAGATATTTACCTTAATTATCTCCTTGAAGGACATGTTTGCAAGTATGGTCACATTGGAGTTTGGGCTAAGATCTAAAAAATTTTGGGGAGGCAATCCCAACACATACAAATTGTCTTCTGGTTTATTCTGTTAAGAAGTCAGTTTTATTATTATTGCTTCTTTCCAGAAAATTTATCTATTCCTGTGGATCTTATTAAGCTTTTGTCTTTGTTCTTGTTTGTTAGAAACTTTAGTATGTCGTGCCAAGGTGTGGTTTTTATTGTTTACATTTTCTTTGTGATCGTGGAATTTCTTGGCTACATAATGTTAAATTATTAGGTATCTTTGATAAATTATCAACCATTAATTATTCAAATGTTACTTCTGTATGACTTTCTCACACATCTATTTCATGAACCTACATGTGCACCAGAAATTTTTGTTGCACTTTTCTCATTTCTCTAGTTCTATACTTTGTCTCTTTATACTCCACTATGGATA